>CAUHTR010001550.1:0-53739 GCA_959609185.1 Schmidtea polychroa | reverse complement strand
NAGGGGGTTCGAAAAGAATTTACGATTTAATGTAGAAAAGGATAACATCGTTCAAATAACGATAACCGATAAAATCGTTAATAAGTTAAATCATGAAATAAACAGAATGGGGTCGGTGAAAATACAATTCTCTGTTTTGATTCAATTTGAAAAAGATGGTGAAATTAAAGATAATTTCTTCTCGAATAGGGCAGAGGCTTTTTCAGATAGTTTTCTAAGTGAGGGGGTTCACAAATTAAATAATAAAATAGAAAAATTCACATATTTGGGTAGTGGATGGCGGGTTGTTAAAATCAAAGAAATAGATTTTATATTAACAAAATTTACACATATGAATAGGCTAGCTGGACATAGTTATATCCCAACCCCATCATCTTTAAAATCTAAAAATGCAATAGTAAACGTTAAAAACACTGATGATATGTGCTTTATATATAGTATTTTAGCACTTTTAAAACGTAATGTAGTACATATAAATAGAAATAGAGTTAGTTCCTATGAAAATTATCTTGACGAGATAAATTTTGACCCCATTTCCGACTGTCCAATGAAACTATGTGATATTCCTAAATTCGAGATGAAAAATAAGGATTTAAATTTAGCAATAAATGTTTTAACTTATAGAACGACCCCTGCTAAGCCTTTTGAAAATATAGTTGACGATAATTATATTCCACATCATCCTCAATTGGATATAATTCACCGATCTAAGGTTATAGGTGGTGAACCCTTATACTTACTTTTATTGGAAGATGGTGATCATTTTCATTACACCGCAGTTTTTAATTTGCAAAGACTAATGAATTGTCGTTCTAACAATGAATGCGGCGTTAGACTTCAAGTGAACTGGTGCCCCATTGTCTTAACGGATTTAGACATAAAAATGCATTTGATATTCATGTTGCACTTTGCAGTAAGAACCAGATAGGTTACTACATTATACACGCTACCTAAAGAGAAAAATTTAATTTTCAAAATTATGCGAAAACCATAACCCCGCCATTCGTGATATATGCAGACTTTGAATCAATTTTACCGGGGGATATAATACACCATCAAAAGCATTTGCCAATAACAGCAGGTTTATTATTAATAAATAATTATAATAACTCCAAATTTTATTATGAGTTTGTTGGGGATGATTGCATCCTATCTTTCTTGCGTAAGGTGGAGGAAATTGCTATGACAATTGTCCTGCCATATTACGAAATTAATGGGAAAAAAGCCCATGCAAACCTTATCTTTCGCTGAAGAGCGGGCCTTTCGTGATTCCAGAACCTGCTACCTTTGTAAAAAATTCATTAGAAATAGAGTTAGGGATCATTGTCACTTTTCAGGTAAGTATCTTGGTGCTGCCTGTAGGAAATGTAATGTTTCTCGACGAATTCAGAAACAGTTACCTGTGGTTTTTCACAATTTGAGGGGGTATGATCTCCATCATATTTTGAAGTACGGTCTCAATAATTTTCCTTCTTGGGAATTAAATATTATTCCGACCACTACTGAGAAATTCATCTCTCTTATCGCGTACATTAACAAATTGTCTGTTCGTTTTATTGACAGCATGCAGTTTGTTAATTCGTCTTTAGCAAAAGCGGTTAAGACTCTTTCCGATCTGCCTTTAACTTCTTCTGTTTTCGATGGCGCAATTGTTCGAGCCAAAGGTATCTTTCCTTATGACTTTGCCACATCTCTTGAGGTTCTGGAATCGACTCTTGAATTGCCACCTATCTGGGATTCTGTGTCTAATGATGAATATGCATTAGCCCAAGTTATTTGGACTCAGCAAAACTGCAATAACATGTTAGATTACATGTTAACTTACCTTAAATTAGACGTGTTTCTCCTCGCAGACTATTTTCAACAATTCCGTGAAAAGGCTATTGCTTACAATGGTCTTGAGCCTCTTAATTTCTATGGCATTCCCGGTATGTCATGGGCCTCTGCGCTTATGACATTAACGGAACCCATTGAACTTTTGCAGGACATGGAAATGTTTAATTTCTATGAAGGAGGGATACGGGGTGGGTTAACATTTGTTAACAAACATTATGTTGCAAGTTCTGAAGACACAGAACTCTTGTATATTGATATTAATAACTTGTATGGTTGGGCCTTAAGCCAAAATCTGCCTTATGCTGACTTTGTTTGGGTGTATGATGATCTTGATTCTATCTTGAATGAATGTATGAATGCAGATATCGATAACCTTCCATATGGTTATACTATGGAGGTAGATATCGATATCCCTGATTGTTTGCATGACTTTCTGAATGATTTTCCGCTTGCTCCAGAAAAGATGTGCCCGCCAAATTCTAAAGTTGAGAAGCTGATGCTCACGCATTGGCCGAAGAAGAACCATGTTCTTCATTGGCGACTTCTCAAGTTGTATATAGAATTGGGGGCTATTATTAAAATGTACATAGAGCAATCAAATTTAAGCATGCACCCATTTTTAAATCGTACATAGAGAAAAACACTAATTTGAGAGCCAATTCTACATGTGAGCTGCACAGAGATCTATACAAATTATTTAATAATAGTCTGTATGGGAAATCCGTAGAAAACCTTAAAAAACGGATGAATTTGAGGCTATGCAATTCAGCTGAAAAGATGATTGTATATGCTTCAAAGCCGACTTTCAAGAAATCTATCAAAATTGATGATGACTTGATTGCTGCACATCTCAATAAGGATTCTATATGTTTAGACAGGCCTAGTTACATTGGCCAAACGGTGCTAGACCTGTCTAAACTGAGGATGTACCAGTTACAGTATATAGAATTGGCTAAATATAGAAATGAATTTAAATGTGAGATAAATATCGTTGCCGGCGATACTGACTCCTTTTTTCTTGAGGTTAGGAACTGTAAGCTTGACACTCTTTTGCCGGCAATGATTCGTGACAATCTTTTAGACACTTCCAACTATGACCCTGCACATCCCTTATACTCTAGAAACCTTGATTCTGTGATAGGTAAATTTAAAGATGAAAGTAAAGGTCTAGGGTATAAGAATGGGTTTTCTTAAGACCCAAGTGCTATAGTTTGTTAGGGGCTAAAGATCATTTAAAAGCAAAGGAGTCAGGTTAATAGGTACAGAAATTAGGCACGATTCATATTTAGAATGCTACAATAACAACGTAGTATTTTCTGTGCCACAAAGTAGGATAGGTACGCGGAACCATCAATTGTACACATTTAAAAAACAATAAAATCGCGTTGTCAAACAACGACGACAAGCGGTTTTGGGTGGGGAAAAATTCCAGTCTCGCATTTGGGCATTATTTAGCACTAGATGATATAAATGATGATCAAATATTTGAAGAAGTTGGGCCACTATTCGGAGGATTAAGTCCAGATTTTGTTTCTGGTGATGAGGAAGTGGGTCCACTTTTCAATGGTTTAAGTCCAGATTTCGATTCTGGTGATGATCCTAATGATGAAATAGATATAGACGATGTACAATTGAGTGACGAAATTGATATTGATGATGTACAATTGAGTGATTAAGCGATTTTAATATCTTTTCCTGTGATAAATTAATATAACTTTGTAAAAACATTGATTTGTGTTGATTTTTATTAATGAAAAGTTTTCGTATTTCTTTCTATGGATAAAAATTATTATATTGTGTAATATTATTAAACATTCCTTAAGTGTTTAAACATAGAAAGTATATTAAAAATTGTTTTATTATTGAAAACTAGTAATGTTGTCACTATGGATTAGGACTTTGTTTTGAGCCATTAAAAGAATTTAAATTTTTATAAAGTTTTATTTAATTTGATAATACTGTTCATATTTACTTTAGTTTGCAGTGAGCATGTAACTAAATATCTTTGAAAAAAATAATAATAATAATATGAACAGTACCCCTGTGACTTGTTGAGTGTGAGTAGTACCCTTGTGTGCAGTACCCATAGGGGGACAGAATATCTTGTCGGATAGATTATATAATAATAATAATAATACTAATAATAATAATAATAATAATAATAATCAACGATTTAAACAAAAATTATTAGTTCTAAAAATATTAGGCATCATTCTAAAAGTATGACGTAATCGTTCTAAAAATAATATGCATCGTTCTAAAAATATTAGGCATCGTTCTAAAAATATTTGGCATCGTTCTAAAAATATTAGGCATCATTCTAAAAATATTAGGCATAGTTCTAAAATTATGACGTAATCGTTCTAAAATTATGACGTAATCGTTCTAAAAATATTAGGCATCATTCTAAAAATATTAGGCATCATTCTAAAAATATTAGGCATCGTTCTAAAAATATTAGTTCTAAAAATATGATGAGTCATCGTATGAGTCATCGTTCTAAAAATACGATGAGTCATTGTATGAGTCATCGTTCTAAAAATATTAGGCATCGTTCTAAAAATATTAGGCATCATTCTAAAAATATTAGGCATCGTTCTAAAAGTATGACGTAATCATTCTAAAAATATTAGGCATCGTTCTAAAAGTATGACGTAATCGTTCTAAAAATATTAGGCATCATTCTAAAAATATTTGGCATCGTTGGGTGAGTCATTCTCTTTGTTAATATTAATGATGATGATACCTTCAATAGCTCATTCGAAAGGTCTTGGACTAAGCTTTAAGATGAGGTATCGTTCAATAAAATCTGTTGGTGGGAACATTACTTTTGGGATGAAAAAAAGTGTGAGCCCGCCAGATCACTTAATAATATTTTGAAAAATAATAATAATTTAACTTTGAAAAGATGGTGGTCATCAAATGTTAATAACATTAAAACTATTAAAGATATATAAGATACCTATAGCTCATTCGAAAGGTCTTGGACTGAGCTTTAAGATGAGGTATCGTTCAATAAAATCTGTTGGTGGGAACATTACTTTTGGGAAGAAAAAAAGTGTGAGCCCGCTGGACCAATTAATAATATTTTGAAAAATAATAATAATTTAACTTTGAAAAGATGGTGGTCATCAAATGTTAATAACATTAAAACTATTAAAGATATATAAGATACCTATAGCTCATTCTAAAGGTCTTGGACTGAGCTTTAAGATGAGGTATCGTTCAATAAAATCTGTTGGCGGGAACATTAATTTTTGGGATGAAAAAAAGTAGGAGCCCGCCAGATCACTTAATTAAAACAAAAAATTAAATTAAAAAAAAATAATAAATGACCTTGACCTTGACCTTTTATTTAAAAAAAATTTTTTTTTTTCGGGGGGGGGGGAGGGGGGGGGGTATATGTGATGCGGGGAGCTCCTGATCTGGGGAGCTCCAATCATACTACTACCATGACTCACCAAGGTCATTCCCAAGGTCATCTGAGTCATCCGATGACTCATCCAAGGTCATTCTCAAGGTCACGTGACTCATCCAAGGTCATTCTCAAGGTCGTATGACTCATCCAAGGCCATTCTCAAGGTCATATGACTCATACTATGACTCATCAAAAAATTTCCATGGTCATATGACTCATACTATGACTCATCAAAAATTTTCAAGGTCATCTGAGTCATCCTATGACTCATCAAGGTCATTTTCAAGATCGCATGACTCATCCAAGGTTATTCCCAAGGTCATATGATTCATCGCGATGAGTCATCAAGGTCATATTATTATTTTTTAAAAATATTATTATTTTATTTTTAATTTTTTCAAAGTTCCCGCCAACGAAAATTATTCATTGATAGCTCATTTTAAAGCTCAATCCAAGACCTTTCGAATGAGCTATATATCTTGTTACTATTATTATTATTATTATTATTATTATTATTATTATTATTATTATTATTATTATTATTATTATTATTATTATTATTATTAGTATTAGCTTGGTGCAAGACCTTTCGAATGAGCTATTGAAAGTACCATCATCATCACTATTGACAAAGTTATTAACATTTACCCAAGACCATTTTCAAGGTCATATAATTATTATTATTTTTCAAAAATATTATTAAGTGTGCTAGCGGTGCCCTACTATTTGGCATGCCAAAAGTTATCGTTCCCTTCATTTTATTTCATCGATCGATAGCTTGTTTTGAAGCTTGGTGCAAGACCTTTCGAATGAGTTATAATGGTCATCACTATCATTAATATAGGCAAAGTTATTAACATTTTCCCGAGACCATTTTCAAGGTCATTTGACTATTTTATTATTATTTTTTAAAATATTATTTTTTTTTCAAGGTCAAATTTTTTTTCAAGGTCATTTATTTTTTTCAAGGTCAAATTTTTTTTCAAGGTCAAAATTTTTTTCAAGGTCATATTTTAAAATTTAAATTTACAGAGTTCCCGCCAACGAACATTATTCAACGATAGCTCATTTGAAAGCCCAATCCAGGACCTTTCGATTGAGCCATATATCTCATTATTAACATTATTATTTCTAAAGATATTATTATTATTATAATTATTATTATTATTTTTCAAAATATTATTATTTTCAAGGTCATATTATTATTTTTCAAAATATTATTATTTTCAAGGTCATATTATTATTTTTCAAAATATTATTATTTTCAAGGTCATATTATTATTTTATTTTTGTTTTAATTATCGATTACGTAATAATTTAATTTTGTTTAAATCGTTGATTATATGATAATATTATTATTTTTTGTTTTAATTATCGATTACGTAATAATTTAATTTTGTTTAAATCGTTGATTATATGATAATATTATTATTTTTTGTTTTAATTATCAATTACGTAATAATTTAATTTTGTTTAAATCGTTAATTATATATATTTTTAAATTATCGATTACTTAATAATTTAATTTTGTTGAAATCGTTGATTATATAATAATATTTTTATTTTTGTTTTAATTATCAATTACATAATAATTTAATTTTGTTTAAATCGTTAATTATATATATATATTTTAAATTATCGATTACGTAATAATTTAATTTTGTTTAAATCGTTGATTATATAATAATATTATTATTTTTTTGTTTTAATTATCAATTACGTAATAATTTAATTTTGTTTAAATCGTTAATTATATATATATATTTTAAATTATCGATTACGTAATAATTTAATTTTGTTTAAATCGTTGATTATATAATAATATTTTTATTTTTGTTTTAATTATCAATTACATAATAATTTAATTTTGTCTAAATCGTCGATTATATAATAATATTTTTTATTTTTGTTTTAATTATCGATTACGTAATAATTTAATTTTGTTTAAATCGTTGATTATATGATAATATTATTATTTTTTGTTTTAATTATCAATTACGTAATAATTTAATTTTGTTTAAATCGTCGATTATATAATAATATTTTTATTTTTGTTTTAATTATCGATTATGTTATAATTTAATTTTGTTTAAATCGTTGATTATATAATAATATTTTTATTTTTGTTTTAATTATCAATTACGTAATAATTTAATTTTGTTTAAATCATTGATTATATAATAATATTTTTATTTTTGTTTAAATTTTCGATTATGTAATAATTTAATTTTGTTCAAATCGTTGATTATATTATTATTTTTTATTTTAATTATCGATTACGTAATAATTTATTTTATCATTATTATTGGGAAAGATATTAACGCCCGCGCGGAAGATGTTATTTATTATTTTCAAATTTTTAATCAATATTATTATTATTATTATTATTATTTTTATTATTATTATTATTATTATTATTATTATTAATATTTCTAAAGTTATTTTGAAAGTTATTTTGAAAATTCTTCTTCTTATTATTATTATAATTTGCAAATATTCATAAAACCTAATTTCTACGTCCATTTCATGCTTTTCAGCATTTTCATCATTTGCATGAATATTTTAATAATTTTCAATATTTTCATTATTATTTCAGGAACATCTTCATTAGTTACATGAACATTTTCATCAAATATTTTTCAAAGTAATATTTCCGTTAGCTTATTTTCAAACAGTTTTTTCAAAGTTCATTATTATTATTATTATTATTATTATTATATTATTATTATTATTATTATTATTATTATTATTATTATTATTATTATTATTATTATGATTATTATTGAAAATATTCATAAAACTTTATTTCTACGTCAATTTCATGATTTCAACATTTTCATCATTTGCATGAATATTTTAATAATTTTCATTATTTTCATAATTTTCTACATTTTCAATATTTTCACGATTTTCAACATTTTCATGATTTTCAACATTTTCACGATTTTCAGCATTTTCATGATTATTTCAGGACATTTTCATCAAATATTTTTCAAAGTATTATTTTCAAAGAATTATTTTCAAAGAATTATTATTATTATTTTTTTTATTATTTGCAAAGTTCTAATTATTATTTTAATTTAGAAGTTTCATTATTATTATTAAATATTCATAAAACTTAATTTCTACGTCAATTACATGATTTTCAACATTTTCATCATTTGCATGATTATTTTAATAATTTTCTACATTTTCAATATTTTCACGATTTTCAACATTTTCATGATTATTTCAGGAATTTTTCATCGAATATTTGCAAAGTATTATTTTCAAAGAATTATTTTCAAATTATTTTCAAAGTTTTTATCAATATTATTATTATTATTATTATTATTATTATTATTATTATTATTATTATTATTATTATTATTATTATTATTATTATTATTATTATTATTATTATTATTATTATTATTATTATTATTATTATTATTATTATTATTATTATTATTATTATTATTATTATTATTTGCGAAGTTCTTATTATTTTATTTTCGATGTTTTATTATTATTTACTTAAATATTCATAAAACTTCATTTCTGCATCAATTTACGATTTTCAATATTTGATGATTATTTTCAGAAACATTTTCAATAATGTTTAACGTTTTCATCATTTTCAATATTTTCACGATTTTCAACATTTTCAGGAACATTTTCCTCATTTTCAACATTTTCACGATTTTCAATATTTCATGATTATTTTCTTCAAAATTCTTATTTTATTTATAAAATATTATTATTGTCATTTTCAAATTTCTTATTTTCAAAGTATATTATTATTATTATTATTATTATTATTATTATTATTATTATTATTATTATTATTATTATTATTATTATTATTATTATTATTATTATTATTATTATTATTATTATTATTATTATTATTATTATTATTATATACTCCTAGTCTATCCGACAAAATATTTTGTCCCCCTATGGGCACTGTTCACACTCAACAGGTTGCAAGGGTACTAGTCATGCTTATTATTATTGTTATACAATATGATGTTACTTAAACATTTGAAGGTTCAACCATGGTTACAATTTCTACATTTTGAAAACTCTAATTTGATTGGCTATCTCAATTTTTATAAATGTAAAAACAAAAGTAATTTAGTTATTAAGAAATTTATTTATTACTGATGATTTCTACAAGTAAAACTGTTGAATATGAATGTGTAAATCACAAAACACATTTGGTAACTTTATTATTTTGTCAATATTTTTTATATATGTCATTTATAGCAAGGAAGTCCTACTAGAAATAAGGAAAAATTAAGTCCAACCTATTCCGAAGATAAGCGTTCATTGAAATTTTTTAACAACACAGTTGAAGATTTTATAAATAATCATGATACTTACAGTGATAAGAAAATCATAAATATTTTAAAAATTTTCAAACATTCCTCTATTGAATATTTGATTGATTTATTTAATTATGATAAATGCATTTTAAAGTTATCTAGTTATTTAATGTATTTAGAAAAAATAGTGGTAAACAACGATTCACTGAATGAATACTTTTGGAGTTGTATGTATTTAAGGCTGAAACCGGGATATAGTAGATTGATTTATGAATGGATAGCAAAAGCCGATTTGATTGAAAATAAGCTAACGGAAAAACTGAACGATGTTAAGAAAAGGTATTTAACTAGTTCAATTTGTAAAGAAAATCGAGTTTCGGTTTTGTATTTACCGTGTGGTCACGTAATTGTTTGTTCTAAGTGTCACGAGAAGAATGTTCACAATTGTCAAGCCTGTTCAACACTGATTAATGAATATCATACTATATACATGTAAGTTCTCAATACAAATCAATACAATATCAAAGTCAAATGAATTATTACCATACATAATGACGGTTCTATAATGTAGAAAATTTTCAAACATTGAATAATATGAAATCATTTTGGTAATTAAATATATTGGGCGCAACTACCAAATGTTGGTGATATGATGAATGGAATGGTCTGGTATTTATAATATATGATATTATTTTAGATTATTCAGAATGAAATATACCCATGAGTTCATCAAAATGGAAAAAGATCTTCGCACAAACCATGAAGATGTTGGAAAAGCAGAAGAAACCTTAACCAATATTTTAAAGCTGCCATTATATGTTGCAGTAGTATTGGTTATTATTGTTTCGTAAATAAATGTTTTAATTTGTTTTTATAAATTTATTGTTTTATTGTAATACTTTTTGATTAAAACATATTCATTTTGTTTTAATATTTGTATTAATTTTGAAATAGTGCTATTTATATATGGAAATTTACAATTTTATATTATATACAATTATATATACAATTATATTTACAATTATTATAAATCATAATGTTGCTTTTCTTCTGTTCATTCATTCTCCTCTGATATTACTGCCATAATCATCTTCGACATAATGCAAAGATAATATTTCTAATGTCTTTGTTAATCATGCCCATTTTTTGCAAAGTCTTTGTTAATTATGCACTTGTATTGCAAATTTATTAGTCATATATTATTTTTTCATGCCCTGACATAATATTATTATTTTTAATTTTATTATTATGATTATTTTATTTAACAATACCATATAGCAAATTTTTAGGCAATTTGATGAATAGTACATGGTTATTTTAAATATATAGCAATTTCTTAAGTAAAATATTTCCAGATAAATTTAAAAATTTAGTTAGAAATCCATGGTTTTTGGCTGTACCATTTAATTTAAATATTCCTGGATTCATAACAATTTTTTTTATATAGTTGATAGTAATACCAATTATCTCAATTATTTAACTAGAAACATAACTGAATTCTTAGGTAATATAGTATTTTTGTGTATTTTTTAGTTAATTTATAAATATTATCTGACATTTTGATGTATCAATGCAATATACAACAAAGTAATCAATAAAAACCATAGCATATTGTAAATTTTTATATATAGTCTGAATTTATCCGACAATATATTTTGTCCCCCTATGTGTATTTGTCGTAAGGGTACTGCTTACATTCAACATGTCGCAAGAGTATATTAATTAAAGCACATGTATATTAGTTAAAAATTCTTAGGCAATTTAGTGAGAAATGGATGATCATAGATATCAGAAATTCGTGAATATTTCGAATGTAACTTACCGAATTCTCATTTCGAGCGACTAATTTATTGGTTAACTTTGTCATGTTTAGTCATTTAAAATAATATTTAGCAAAAGATAAGATATGAATATTTAGTATTTCATAGGTAATTTATTCATCTAATGTTCATTACAATAGTTAATATAACTTCGATAGAAATGCATGGTTATTAATATATTCATTGATAATTTTGGTAGAAAGTCTGTATCATTTGGAGTAAATTTCTATCTTTGTTTGAGGCAAAAGGAGTCATAATAGAAACATGATCATTTGTTATCAATTTACCAATTAAGGTGCTTATTAGTTAGAAATATAGGGTTACAATTCTTTTCTAATTTAATGAGATGATCATTGGGTGTAATATATCTTTGTGAGAAATACATGGTTAACATTTTTAAATAGGGATTTTGAGTAACTTTTACCAAAACAGGGATATTTTGTGCGATCAATTTATGAATATTGGTTAATTTTCTCTTTATTAGTCATTTAAAATAATATTTAACAAAGGTAATTTAGCAAAATATCATTGAAAGATTTATCCATCCGATAACAATATTCCTTCAATAGATTTTACTCTTAATATTCAACCGATTTAATTTCTAGAAATCTAATTAAAATCACAAATTTCCTTCACTGATATTCCCACAATGAATAAAATAACTTCTTAAATAAAATAATTTAAAGAAATAACCTTTGATATCAATCCAAATTAATTCTAAAGATTTCAAATATTTCATTGTCAAAACCAAGTAAATAGATCATTAACCCTAAACGACTTAATAAAACAGTGGATAATTAATAAAAACTTGTTCTAAAACATAAATTTAAATTACTGTGCAATAACATTCATCACAGCCTAATAAACGATATAATTTCACTTGAATTATTATTAATTCATAGCTAAATACTGACTATTTCCCTTGAAAATTTGATATTTTACCAATAAGAACTTTGTCGATTTAGATAGAGATTTCAAAACATGTCCACCTTAACCGATCCCTCACCAAATATTTCTACCATTTTAAACACCCCCTTAAAAATCATATATTACCATCTTAACCGAATCTTCACTAAATCCAACCGACTTTAATATATCAATTCTCTTAAAATCCATAGGAAATTCTTCAAAATATGAATTTTATTTAATTGTTACAAACATTCTTCCATTGAAATAATTTATTATCTAAATTCATGTAGTAAAAGCCCACTAAAAGATCAAAATTCACTAAAATCAATATTTTCTACAAATATTTCACCACATTTACCATCAAATACCTAACTAGAGATGAAATATATTGATCATAATTCTTCATCGATTCAGCCAATTATATAGCAATTATAACGTGATATATCTTTCAAAATCACAGATTTCAGTATATTTTACAATAATTTTCAAGTAGATTTCAAATATATCATCATAATAAAATTAGCTGGTTTCAACTTTAGATTTTCAATATTTAAAAGTTCATCAATATTCGTAGAAAATATATGAAAGAATTATTTAGTCAAAGTCAATATCATTACAAAGTCATCATAAAAATTAAATAATAACCACTTGATTATTGTAAAAACTCTAATTATTAACATAACTGTCATTAAAAATAATTTTTATTTAAAATTAAATTTAAAAACAAGTCAATAAAATATAGCAAATTATCAAGAAATTAATTAAATTTGTCTTAGAAATAACACTAAAACCTTAAATTTTAAAATATACTTTCAATTACTCACAAAAGGGTTAGTAATAATGTTAGTAAAATCCCGCTAACTCTAAAAAATTACCAATGAATTTAATTAATTAATAACCTAAAATTTGCCTAAATAAAATCATTAAAACACACCAGTAACTTTACGACCAGTACCCTTACGAGCAGTACCAATTGTGAACAGTACCCATAGAGGGAGAAAATATATTGTCGGATAAACTCAGAGTATATATATAATAAAACGAATTAACAATAACTCCATCAAATTGAATCTGTCAAATTATCACAAATTTTGATAAAAAATCTTATTCTAAAATGGTAAGGAGCGTAAAGTCGAAAGATAATTTTAATAACACAGAGATAAAATTAACAATATTATTCTCAGGTGGTAAGAATCTTCATTAAAGTTAGTAAATTATTTAATATTCTGTGATAAATTAATAATAAAATTCAAAAGGGTTAAAATAAGTGTTAGAATTATTCATTATTGGATTATAGAAGGTCGATGAAAATATACTGAGAAGTGGCATGGATATATATTAATATATTTTAAAATTATTTCATAAAATTTATAAATTTCGTAAAAATTCATAAAAATGATCACTTTAATAAAATATATTTAATACAATTTAAAAAATATTTGTGGGAAGGATATAAGTGATTTGAGTTTATCCGACAATATATTTTCTCCCTCTATGGGTACTGTTCACAATTGGTACTGCTCGTAAGGGTACTGGTCGTAAAGTTACTGGTGTGTTTTAATGATTTTATTTAGGCAAATTTTAGGTTATTAATTAATTAAATTCATTGGTAATTTTTTAGAGTTAGCGGGATTTTACTAACATTATTACTAACCCTTTTGTGAGTAATTGAAAGTATATTTTAAAATTTAAGGTTTTAGTGTTATTTCTAAGACAAATTTAATTAATTTCTTGATAATTTGCTATATTTTATTGACTGTTTTTAAATTTAATTTTAAATAAAAATTATTTTTAATGACAGTTATGTTAATAATTAGAGTTTTTACAATAATCAAGTGGTTATTATTTAATTTTTATGATGACTTTGTAATGATATTGACTTTGACTAAATAATTCTTTCATATATTTTCTACGAATATTGATGAACTTTTAAATATTGAAAATCTAAAGTTGAAACCAGCTAATTTTATTATGATGATATATTTGAAATCTACTTGAAAATTATTGTAAAATATACTGAAATCTGTGATTTTGAAAGATATATCACGTTATAATTGCTATATAATTGGCTGAATCGATGAAGAATTATGATCAATATATTTCATCTCTAGTTAGGTATTTGATGGTAAATGTGGTGAAATATTTGTAGAAAATATTGATTTTAGTGAATTTTGATCTTTTAGTGGGCTTTTACTACATGAATTTAGATAATAAATTATTTCAATGGAAGAATGTTTGTAACAATTAAATAAAATTCATATTTTGAAGAATTTCCTATGGATTTTAAGAGAATTGATATATTAAAGTCGGTTGGATTTAGTGAAGATTCGGTTAAGATGGTAATATATGATTTTTAAGGGGGTGTTTAAAATGGTAGAAATATTTGGTGAGGGATCGGTTAAGGTGGACATGTTTTGAAATCTCTATCTAAATCGACAAAGTTCTTATTGGTAAAATATCAAATTTTCAAGGGAAATAGTCAGTATTTAGCTATGAATTAATAATAATTCAAGTGAAATTATATCGTTTATTAGGCTGTGATGAATGTTATTGCACAGTAATTTAAATTTATGTTTTAGAACAAGTTTTTATTAATTATCCACTGTTTTATTAAGTCGTTTAGGGTTAATGATCTATTTACTTGGTTTTGACAATGAAATATTTGAAATCTTTAGAATTAATTTGGATTGATATCAAAGGTTATTTCTTTAAATTATTTTATTTAAGAAGTTATTTTATTCATTGTGGGAATATCAGTGAAGGAAATTTGTGATTTTAATTAGATTTCTAGAAATTAAATCGGTTGAATATTAAGAGTAAAATCTATTGAAGGAATATTGTTATCGGATGGATAAATCTTTCAATGATATTTTGCTAAATTACCTTTGTTAAATATTATTTTAAATGACTAATAAAGAGAAAATTAACCAATATTCATAAATTGATCGCACAAAATATCCCTGTTTTGGTAAAAGTTACTCAAAATCCCTATTTAAAAATGTTAACCATGTATTTCTCACAAAGATATATTACACCCAATGATCATCTCATTAAATTAGAAAAGAATTGTAACCCTATATTTCTAACTAATAAGCACCTTAATTGGTAAATTGATAACAAATGATCATGTTTCTATTATGACTCCTTTTGCCTCAAACAAAGATAGAAATTTACTCCAAATGATACAGACTTTCTACCAAAATTATCAATGAATATATTAATAACCATGCATTTCTATCGAAGTTATATTAACTATTGTAATGAACATTAGATGAATAAATTACCTATGAAATACTAAATATTCATATCTTATCTTTTGCTAAATATTATTTTAAATGACTAAACATGACAAAGTTAACCAATAAATTAGTCGCTCGAAATGAGAATTCGGTAAGTTACATTCGAAATATTCACGAATTTCTGATATCTATGATCATCCATTTCTCACTAAATTGCCTAAGAATTTTTAACTAATATACATGTGCTTTAATTAATATACTCTTGCGACATGTTGAATGTAAGCAGTACCCTTACGACAAATACACATAGGGGGACAAAATATATTGTCGGATAAATTCAGACTATATATAAAAATTTACAATATGCTATGGTTTTTATTGATTACTTTGTTGTATATTGCATTGATACATCAAAATGTCAGATAATATTTATAAATTAACTAAAAAATACACAAAAATACTATATTACCTAAGAATTCAGTTATGTTTCTAGTTAAATAATTGAGATAATTGGTATTACTATCAACTATATAAAAAAATTGTTATGAATCCAGGAATATTTAAATTAAATGGTACAGCCAAAAACCATGGATTTCTAACTAAATTTTTAAATTTATCTGGAAATATTTTACTTAAGAAATTGCTATATATTTAAAATAACCATGTACTATTCATCAAATTGCCTAAAAATTTGCTATATGGTATTGTTAAATAAAATAATCATAATAATAAAATTAAAAATAATAATATTATGTCAGGGCATGAAAAAATAATATATGACTAATAAATTTGCAATACAAGTGCATAATTAACAAAGACTTTGCAAAAAATGGGCATGATTAACAAAGACATTAGAAATATTATCTTTGCATTATGTCGAAGATGATTATGGCAGTAATATCAGAGGAGAATGAATGAACAGAAGAAAAGCAACATTATGATTTATAATAATTGTAAATATAATTGTATATATAATTGTATATAATATAAAATTGTAAATTTCCATATATAAATAGCACTATTTCAAAATTAATACAAATATTAAAACAAAATGAATATGTTTTAATCAAAAAGTATTACAATAAAACAATAAATTTATAAAAACAAATTAAAACATTTATTTACGAAACAATAATAACCAATACTACTGCAACATATAATGGCAGCTTTAAAATATTGGTTAAGGTTTCTTCTGCTTTTCCAACATCTTCATGGTTTGTGCGAAGATCTTTTTCCATTTTGATGAACTCATGGGTATATTTCATTCTGAATAATCTAAAATAATATCATATATTATAAATACCAGACCATTCCATTCATCATATCACCAACATTTGGTAGTTGCGCCCAATATATTTAATTACCAAAATGATTTCATATTATTCAATGTTTGAAAATTTTCTACATTATAGAACCGTCATTATGTATGGTAATAATTCATTTGACTTTGATATTGTATTGATTTGTATTGAGAACTTACATGTATATAGTATGATATTCATTAATCAGTGTTGAACAGGCTTGACAATTGTGAACATTCTTCTCGTGACACTTAGAACAAACAATTACGTGACCACACGGTAAATACAAAACCGAAACTCGATTTTCTTTACAAATTGAACTAGTTAAATACCTTTTCTTAACATCGTTCAGTTTTTCCGTTAGCTTATTTTCAATCAAATCGGCTTTTGCTATCCATTCATAAATCAATCTACTATATCCCGGTTTCAACCTTAAATACATACAACTCCAAAAGTATTCATTCAGTGAATCGTTGTTTACCACTATTTTTTCTAAATACATTAAATAACTAGATAACTTTAAAATGCATTTATCATAATTAAATAAATCAATCAAATATTCAATAGAGGAATGTTTGAAAATTTTTAAAATATTTATGATTTTCTTATCACTGTAAGTATCATGATTATTTATAAAATCTTCAACTGTGTTGTTAAAAAATTTCAATGAAATTTCGGAATAGGTTGGACTTAATTTTTCCTTATTTCTAGTAGGACTTCCTTGCTATAAATGACATATATAAAAAATATTGATAAAATAATAAAGTTACCAAATGTGTTTTGTGATTTACACATTCATATTCAACAGTTTTACTTGTAGAAATCATCAGTAATAAATAAATTTCTTAATAACTAAATTACTTTTGTTTTTACATTTATAAAAATTGAGATAGCCAATCAAATTAGAGTTTTCAAAATGTAGAAATTGTAACCATGGTTGAACCTTCAAATGTTTAAGTAACATCATATTGTATAACAATAATAATAAGCATGACTAGTACCCTTGCAACCTGTTGAGTGTGAACAGTGCCCATAGAGGGACAAAATATTTTGTCGGATAGACTAGGAGTATATAATAATAATAATAATAATAATAATAATAATAATAATAATAATAATAATAAATAATAATAATAATAATAATAATAATAATAATAATAATAATAATAATAATAATAATAATAATAATAATAATAATAATAATAATAATAATAATAGTAATAATAATAATAATAATAATAATAATAATAATAATAATAATAATAATAATAATAATAATAATATTGATAAAAACTTTGAAAATAATTTGAAAATAATTCTTTGAAAATAATACTTTGCAAAATATTCGATGAAAAATTCCTGAAATAATCATGAAAATGTTGAAAATCGTGAAAATATTGAAAATGTAGAAAATTATTAAAATAATCATGCAAATGATGAAAATGTTGAAAATCATGTAATTGACGTAGAAATTAAGTTTTATGAATATTTAATAATAATAATGAAACTTCTAAATTAAAATAATAATTAGAACTTTGCAAATAATAAAAAAAATAATAATAATAATTCTTTGAAAATAATTCTTTGAAAATAATACTTTGAAAAATATTTGATGAAAATGTTCCTGAAATAATCATGAAAATGCTGAAAATCGTGAAAATGTTGAAAATCATGAAAATGTTGAAAATCGTGAAAATATTGAAAATGTAGAAAATTATGAAAATAATGAAAATTATTAAAATATTCATGCAAATGATGAAAATGTTGAAATCATGAAATTGACGTAGAAATAAAGTTTTATGAATATTTTCAATAATAATCATAATAATAATAATAATAATAATAATAATAATAATAATAATAATAATAATAATAATAATAATAATAATAATAATAATAATAATAATAATAATAATAATAATAATAATAATAATAATAATAATAATAATAATAATAATAATAATAATAATAATAATAATAATAATAATAATAATAATAATAATAATAATAATAATAATAATAATAATAATAATAATAATAATAATAATAATAATAATAATAATAATAATAATAATAATAATAATAATAATAATAATAATAATAATAATAATAATAATAATAATAATAGTAATAATAGTAATAATAAGAACTTTGAAAAAACTGTTTGAAAATAAGCTAACGGAAATATTACTTTGAAAAATATTTGATGAAAATGTTCATGTAACTAATGAAAATTTTCCTGAAATAATAATGAAAATATTGAAAATTATTAAAATATTCATGCAAATGATGAAAATGCTGAAAAGCATGAAATGGACGTAGAAATTAGGTTTTATGAATATTTGCAAATTATAATAATAATAAGAAGAAGAATTTTCAAAATAACTTTCAAAATAACTTTAGAAATATTAATAATAATAATAATAATAATAATAATAATAATAATAATAATAATAATAATAATAATAATAATAATAATAATAATAATAATAATAATAATAATAATAATAATAATAATAATAATAATAATAATAATAATAATAATAATAATAATAATAATAATAATAATAATAATAAAAATAATAATAATAATAATAATATTGATTAAAAATTTGAAAATAATAAATAACATCTTCCGCGCGGGCGTTAATATCTTTCCCAATAATAATGATAAAATAAATTATTACGTAATCGATAATTAAAATAAAAATAATAATATAATCAACGATTTAAACAAAATTAAATTATTACATAATCGATAATTTAAACAAAAATAAAAATATTATTATATAATCAATGATTTAAACAAAATTAAATTATTACGTAATTGATAATTAAAACGAAAAATAATAATATAATCAACGATTTAAACAAAATTAAATTATTACATAATCGATAATTAAAACAAAAATAAAAATATTATTATATAATCAACGATTTAAACAAAATTAAATTATTATGTAATTGATAATTAAAACAAAAATAAAAATATTATTATATAATCAACGATTTAAACAAAATTAAATTATTACGTAATCGATAATTAAAACAAAAATAAAAATATTATTATATAATCAACGATTTAAACAAAATTAAATTATTACGTAATCGATAATTAAAACAAAAATAAAATAATAATATGACCTTGAAAATAATAATATTTTGAAAAATAATAATATGACCTTGAAAATAATAATATTTTGAAAAATAATAATATGACCTTGAAAATAATAATATTTTGAAAAATAATAATATGACCTTGAAAATAATAATATTTTGAAAAATAATAATATGACCTTGAAAATAATAATATTTTGAAAAATAATAATAATTATTATAATAATAATAATATCTTTAGAAATAATAATGTTAATAATGAGATATATGGCTCAATCGAAAGGTCCTGGATTGGGCTTTCAAATGAGCTATCGTTGAATAATGTTCGTTGGGGGGAACTCTGTAAATTTAAATTTTAAAATATGACCTTGAAAAAAATTTGACCTTGAAAAAAAATAATATTTTAAAAAATAATAATAAAATAGTCAAATGACCTTGAAAATGGTCTCGGGAAAATGTTAATAACTTTGCTAATATTAATGATGGTGATGACCATTATAAGTCATTCGAAAGGTCTTGCACCAAGCTTCAAAATAAGCTATCGATCGATGAAATGAAATGATGGGAACGATAACTTTTGGCATGCCAAATAGTAGGGCACCGCTAGCACACTTAATAATATTTTTGAAAAATAATAATAATTATATGACCTTGAAAATGGTCTTGGGAAAATGTTAATAACTTTGTCAATAGTGATGATGATAGTACTTTCAATAGCTCATTCGAAAGGTCTTGCACCAAGCTTCAAAATAAGCTATCGATCAATGAAATAAAATGATGGGAACGATAACTTTTGGCATGCCAAATAGTAGGGCACCGCTAGCACACTTAATAATATTTTGAAAAAATAATAATAATAATAATAATATTTTTTTAAAATAATAATATGACCTTGATGAATCATCGCGATGACTCATGTGACCTTGAAAATGACCTTGATGAGTCATAGCATGACTCAGATGACCTTGAAAATGACCTTGAAAATTTTTGATGAGTCATCCTATGAGTCATATGACCTTGAGAATGTCCTTGATGAGTCATATTATGAGTCATAGTCTTTGTTTAAATGACCTTGAGAATTTTGATGAGTCATACTATGACTCACACGACCTTGAAAATGACCTTGATGAGTCATGGACTTTGTTTAAATGACCTTGAAAAAAATTTTTTGACCTTGATGAGTCATATTATGAGTCATACGGCCTTGAAAATGACCTTGATGAGTCATAGGATGAGTCATGGTCTTTGTTTCAATGACCTTGAGAAATTTGATGAGTCATCGGATGAGTCATGGTCTTTGTTTCAATGACCTTGATGAGTCATATGTCTTTGTTTAAAAAATGTACTTTTAGACTTAGCATATTTTTGAAAAATTTTACGACCGGGGGGGGGGGGGGTACTGTGCTAGCGGTGCCCTGTGCCAGCGGTGCCCAATCCATCTACTAAGGAGAATTTAAAATTTTCTTAATTTTATAACTTGGAAAAAATAAAAATTTAAGGAAATATTATTTTTACTCAATGGTCGAATTTTGAATTTAGAATAAAAGTGGATCTCAAAATGTTTATTAAATAAAAATATATTAATTAAATTTAATTTTTTGAGGTCATTAAATCTCAATTTTATTAAATTTACTAGTTAAATCAAATTAATATATTTTTTAATTATTTTGCATTATAAATAAATAATTATTAAAAGTTCAAGGTCATTGATGAGATTTGCAATCTTTAATTGAGAATAGGAATGAAATATTCATGTTCTTTGACATTGTTTAGTAAATTGTCAATGGTAAAAACTACTTTATCATTAATTCTTCTTTCAATGTATTGAATGAAATATGTAGGAATAGAACAGACCAAGATTTGGGAATTAACTTCGCCTGCAGTCCCTACAACTCTTTGATTTGATAGACTGCTGTAAATGACTTTGACTCCACATAACTCATCCAACGTCCTCGAGTAAATTTGCATTTGTAAATTAATATTGTAATTAGATAACTCTTTCAACACATTTATCGCCAGTAAATAGGAGAACGTTTTAGCACTATTAAGATAGATATAGCAGTTTGATCCGTATAGATTCCTACATGATGTTATTGGCTCAAGTTCAAAATCACTTAACTCTATGTTTACATCGGGGATTTTCTCTTCAATGGTCTTGATTCCTTTAAAGTTCACAACCAACTCCTGCCTTTGTAATGGTTCTGTGACTAAACTATTTTTTATTTCATTACACAGCTGTTTGCTCGTATTTCCTTCAATAAATTCCATGATAAAGGTGTGAGACATTGGAAGAAAATAATTAAGATAAGATCTTTGTGAAGACGTATCCAATTCAATTTGTTCCGGAGTTTTACTTGGCCTTCTCCAATTAATTTGGAAACTTGAAATGCCAGTCGGTGGCAGAATTTTTGTAGTTATATTCGTGTCAGTAGTCATTAGGTATTTTAAATTATTTATTTTCTGTAAATAACTATAATTCCAAAATATTATTGGAATGCCAAGTGTATATTTCAAAGTGTGGAAATTTCTGAAACATGTAAAATTTTTTAGCTTTGCTACGTCTAAAACTACCAAAGGGGGAGCAGAAAATATCTTTGAACTGATTTGATCCAATTTTACGTAGGCCACATTTGATAAGTTGACTTGGATTGTTGGTGGAAACTTTGATTGGGATTTTCCAGTCAAACAGTATATTATTATGGTCACTATCACCAGTAAAGTTTTCATAATCGTTGTTAAGTTTTGTTTAACTATTCGCCTTAAATGAGAAGGTTCAAATTCGATAAAAATGATTTAAAGTCCAGGTAGTGTTTATTTAACTTAATTTATGTCGGTTAGAATGTTTAGAAAATATTTCATGGTATATTCAAATGGAATACTTATTTATATCATATAATACACAATTATCACTAGTTGTATTATTTATATTACTTGTAAAAAATGTAGAATAATGTAAGAAAAAAGGTAAGATGAAAGGTTGGGTATTGAATAGTTTACAATGAAAAAGAGGTAAGTTTTGGAAGACGATATAAGCAAGTTGACATTGTCATGAGAAGTATGCATTAAATACATTTTAGATAACCAGAGCCCCAAGAAGATTTAAATACGATAAATCTAATTAATAAGTAATAAAATTTTTTTTACATAATTAAATATTGTTATTCGGAAAATCTAAATTTAATGTTTGACAACAGTTATTTATTTTATTTATTTTCATGGGAGTATAAGGGAAGAAAGGATGAGGGATTAAGAGGTGGAACTGTCAATTATATTGGGCAATTTTGACTATAAAATGTCTGGTGTATTTTGTTTGCTCTGTCAGTTTGAAAGAAGAAACTTAGATAGAACAAAGTGTGATCAAAGGAAAATGGAATTTGATGAACGAGAACACTAGGATCACCAACCAAACAGATCATTATTAGAAGGTGTTTTATATCAAAAGAAAATAATCAAATATTTTCTCTTGATTGTATATTTATTTTGATTAGAATTTACTATTAGTATTTAATTAAAGTACACAAGAAATCAGATTTACTAAAATATTAAATAAATAAAACACTTAAGGAATTCATAGAATAAATTAATAACTTTGTTTGGTTTATAAAGAATTTCGGTAGGATCAATACTCTAATCTGGCTCCGCAAAGTCTTTTCAATGAAATACCTCAACAAATAGTAAATTTTATTTTCACTAACAAATACACCAAAAGTTTCACAATGAATCCCGATAAAAGTTCAATTAAACAAATATTCGGTCAAATACACTAAACCGCAAAAATTATATACAACAAAAACAAATATTATGGCCAGACTGTAAGTTAATAGTTATATTTTTCAGTAAATTTTCATTTTTCAGAAGTTTTAAAATATTTAAAATATTTTTATTTTAATAATATTTTTATTAAAATTAAAATTTCGTATTTATTATAAATTTCCGATCATTTATAATTCATTTTTGAAAACGGTAAAAGTTATTATATTGTCATTAAAAAACTTTTACACCTATTCTAAAATGTTTTCGATTACAAACAATTTCAGGGGAAATTTTTTTATATGATTGTAGTAATTTCCTTCTTGTTCAGTAATATTTTATCAATTTTGGAGTATTTAAAAATAATTAACTTTTAATGTCTATTATAAATTATCTATTAAAAATTATCTATTATAAATTACGTTTTTCAATGCTTTTCTCCTATATTTTCCATAATTTCTGATAATCTATCATCAGTAGATAAGTAGTGACTACCTGCTGACAGCCGCCTCCCCTTGTCGGCAACATATGAATGTAAATGTGAAGAGTCGGAAGGAAGCTATAGGGATTATGTCAATTGAAACTCTGACTATAGTGATGGGATAATTTAATCTCAGGCTTTTATGAACTAGATTATGGTCTCAGGATGTTTTTTATACAGGGCACGGAGACATTACGTTAAATCAATGTGACGATCACACTATAGCGAGGCTTATTTTGTTTTCAGGTATTTTTGTACAGGTAATTGTGGTCTCAAGATTGTTTTAACTAGATTTTGGCCCAAGCTAAATTTTATGGGAAACTTACCCATTTGTCAACTGTTTATCAATTACTTGCTTTTGCTAGGTTATTGACTTAATGATAAATCTAAATGTTACTCTGACTCCTCTGACTCCAAGCGTGTCTTTATACGATTCACAAATAACACTTGACAACAGAAATCTTTATTGATAATCACAAATAAACTCTCACTTGACACTGACGATAAATTCAACACTCTGCTTGGTGACTATACAATGCTTATTACAACACTCGGTGAGGAATAGCACTTGTGTATGACACCGGATTAAAAGATCACAAATTTCCGATTGGTTTATCAACTGGGACTTTGAGCTAGTTGTTTTCTTTGACCTTCTTCACAACTTTATTCCAATAATCAAATAACTTCTTTTCATTTTAATTTTCAACTAATTCTTTTTTTCAACTCTTCTCCAATAATTATTTTCCACAATTAATTCATTTACAATTATTTTTCACAATCGTTTGTCCAAAAACGTTTCGTCCAACGCTGTCGAATTTTCTCCAATAATTTTATCTCTCAAATCGTCTCTCAAATCGTCTCTCAAATCGTCTCTCAAATCGTCTCTCAAATCGTCTTCCAAATTGTTTTCAATTTCGCGTCACTTTTGTCTCTAATTTCGTTCTAATTTCATTTCCACCAGTTTTCCCTTATATAGTTCGCTTCTCTTGTGGCACTCTAGATAATCAAGTGTTTTTCCATTTTCCTTCTCCTGCTTTTCCCAACTGTCCCATTTTATCTCTGACAGCTGTCAAGTTATTTTCCAGTTGTCCCCACTACTCATGCAATCATAATACATCCTAATGCATAAATATTTACTATTTGTGGTAATTCTGCTAGTTAAATCGTAAGGTTAATGATAAAACAAATATTAGAAAATTCGTTTGCATTAACGCTTATAGCGACAGCCATTAAATTATTGAAGGACTACGATGTATGGTTCAAGAAATGCATCAGGATTATATACCTGCTAATTTAATTTATACTTTAATTGAAAATGTAGACATGTGATCCCATTTTTACTCGATCGTGTTGAGTTGCGCTTGAATCATTTTTAGTTAAATTATCCGCGTTGCTTATACACCAAAGCTTATACACCAATTTGATTATCATAAATGAGACATTCATTTAGCTATGTTAAATAATCTTTGTCTTGGATTTTAGTTAATTTTAAGATTTTTTGTTAAAATAATGAATAAAGAAGTAAGATATTTATTTATTTATTATAATATACATTAAATTTTTCATAGTTCTCCTAAAATATCCAGTATTTAGGGAAGAATCTTTAATATGATTATTAATATGATTTTTGAAATTATTATGATCTGGTTTTCGAAGTTCCTCGTTAACTGCTTGGGATATTGCAGTAAATCATTCATTGAAGGTAAATCTGTCTGGTAAATCCATCAGCCGAAGAAACTTTAGTCCTTACCCCATTTTTAATTTTGCTTAACACTTTCGATGGGGTTCAAAAATGGATTATATGGCAACTTTTCTATTTGAATAGTCAATGGAGATATATTATTGTAAATGGATTAGCTCATCTTTGGATATTGAGACCTCGATTTGTTGGTATATTGTTATAAATTCTATTGCCTACTCGTGATCTACCGAATCTCTTGTTCGTCCATGTATTGAAGAGCATTCATCTATGAATTTCTTGAAATGAAATAGTCGATTCTGATGAAGTTTCTGACATATTCTCGTATATTTTTTTATAATTAATTAATTTTAAATTGAAAATTTTTAGCTAATTGAATGTCCGTATGATAAATCAATGTCCTATAGTGTGTAT
This sequence comes from Schmidtea polychroa, assembly GCA_959609185.1. Classification (NCBI taxonomy): domain Eukaryota; kingdom Metazoa; phylum Platyhelminthes; order Tricladida; family Dugesiidae; genus Schmidtea; species Schmidtea polychroa. The sequence goes on along the minus strand of CAUHTR010001550.1, from coordinate 27,445 downwards.
TTTTTATTATAGAAATTTTGTGAACCGTGTCTGTATGTATTTATTTATTTTTCTTCCAGCAGCGATTTTTTCTATTTTTCTATAGTGTAATAGCCAATTTAATGTCACCTAGCTAATTCTATGTCCCTTCTGGCTATGACACACACACATTTATTATAAGTAAGTTAATATTTATATTATTAAATTTGCAAATCAATGGCCATTTGATGATAATCAATTGCCGGTTGAAGTATCAAGTTGGTGTGTATAGCCTATCGGTCGATTAATAAGTGGCTTCCTCGACGATGTCTCTACGGCACATTTGTCTATGTATTATTGTTATCGCCAAATGTCACTCCGATGTAATTACCATGGAAAATTCAAAAACAGTGGAAATAAGCACTTGGAACTAGCAGATCGTCATTCAAGTAAACATAGATGGAATTTTTAATGCTATACTGATAAAAAATTACGGAGTGTCTGAATTTGATCTGTCAAATGGTTATCTTCGGTCACTAGAGGATAATTGTACTCGTCTTATGGTTGATCCACGTATATGTGAAACTATGATTTGTCGGGAATTCGTGAACTTTACACGCTTGTTCCTGTTCAATGAAAAATTTCGGCCTAGTAATGTGTAGTCAGATTTTGAATTTCTTTTGCAGTATTCAACCCACTGAAGGATTGATTTACTCGCTGAAGTGATTTAATAAACATCCGTCTCCTTTCATGCACACTCCGGAAGATCTCGAAAGCCAATGAACTCTTATTAGCTGTTGAATATTAGCTGTTGAATTATCCTATCCTTTTTAACCAATTTACATTTTGTTATTATTCTACTACCACCATGACAATAAACTTTATATGGATCATAAATGTTTAAAACCTTGTTGAAATTCGTTCCTATCAAGTTAATTCACTATCTACTTTCAAAATTGAACAATTTCTATGGATCATTATGCGAAAAGCTTGATTAAATTTTCAAAACCTTTTAATGAATTATTAGAAACATTACATAAAATTACTGATAATAATTACATACAGATTAGTAAAATATAAAAACAATAAAAAATTTTACATGTTCCAAAAGGTTCATACTCAACTGATCGCTCAAATCTTTCTACTGTGAAAAAAATTGAATTGGTTAATTGACTGGAGTCTTATTGAGCTAATACTACTGAAGTTTGGATCGTGGAAATACCTATAGATTCGTTAGAAATAACATTGAAAAATCAAACAGAGATGCTCGTATTTATATAATTTTTGTCATGATTTCAACCAACCAGGATTAAGTGGTGTTGTATTTTGCGTCTTTTTTTTCATTTTATTTACTTTTTTATTGTTATCCTTTTTATCATTTTAATTTTCTACTTTATTTATTTGATTTTATTTTTCTTAAACTTATTTTTACTTACTACTGATTGATGTTTTGTTTCTTTTCTTGATTTTATGTATTTTTATTAATTAATATTTTTTCTATTTTATTGTTTCGTTTTTTATTGTTATTGTTTTAATCTCGTGTTTATTATTTTAATCATTTGATTTTTATTTCATCATTTCAACTTTGAAATCCCTAACTACGAAATTATGAGGCTCTATGCTCAAAAATAAAGAAATTGAGAATAAAAATATGGATTGATAATTAATTTGCCCAACACCTAGAACACGCCGAATACCATTGTTGGTTATTATGAATATATAAATTTTAGAATACTGTTTATAAAATGATTAATTAATAGAATAAAACTTTGAAAACTCATAATACAGATACTTTAATCATTTTGAAAGATCGAAGTTCAAACAATTCTACAATTATTTTTAAGAGTAAAAGGTAAAATGGCGTGTTTGCTGGATTCAAGTGGTAAAGTGAATCTCAAATTTATTAAAGAAAAGTCTTATTTACAAAGTATTGCTAATGATATAATGCCAGTAGCTGATTTTTAAGGATATACAATTAAAAGATATTATCGAAATTTATTTCATAAGGTTGATCTCACTTTTGCTTCAACCTAACCATCACCTACATTGATAAAATTTCAACTGCATCTAAAGATTTTGCTGAATTTGTAGGATTCGTTCGTAAATAAAGTCCATAGATAATGAAGCATTTACAAGGATAAATACAATGTGGATTTTTTGTTAACCCCAATATAATCGTCCGATATAAATAAAAGACTGTTGTGGCACGGTTACCCGCATATACTCGTCAATATGCTGATTATAATATAAAAAAGTTTTCAAAATTAACTGACAAAATTGACATGTAATTCCAAAATAAAGCAGTAAAAGTATCATAAAAATTGTATATAATTAATTATTCAACAAATGTCGGAAATTATATAAATCAAACTGTATTTAAATTTTAGTTCTGCAGTCCGTTACATAATCCCAACATTTTGTTTGAACAGTATTTATTAAAATTAAACGTTTTATTCTAAAATATTGTTTTTAATGGAATCAAAGAATAGTAGTGGCTTTTGTGACTAATAGTTGGCACAATATATTAAATTATATTTTTTGACATATATTTTATATCAATTTTATTTATTCAACTCTTTAAGCTCTATTTTTGATTAGAAATCGGAATGAATTTTTTGAAACTATTAAATCAAAAAATGGGTTTGGTGTGTTATATTTTCTTCAATATTCAAAGAATATTATTTTAAAAAATCTAGTTATTAGAAATAGAAATTATTATCATATGTTTTGTTTTAATATTTAAATAGCTATTTGACATAGTGACAAGATAAACATTTAAAATATTGATAATTAATTAAATTTATTTTATTTTGAATTGCATTTACATTTAACTTTAGATGGCAGAAAATACAGATGGTGTTAACGAGGAAGGACCAGGAGGAGCCTTTAAAGTTTTTACTAATATGGAACATGTCTTGGAAAATTTAAAAGTCATGGACTATGAAAGAAATTATTGCAAGTAAATTCCAATAATATTGAATAATAATTTATTTGTTTTTTTATTAAGACCATTTCTTATGAAACCGATTTCTCGGCATTATTTTGCATTGCCAACAAATCCTGGTGAACAATTTAACGCATTTATCAGCTTGAGTGCATGGCTAGTTCGTGAGTGTGGTTATGAAATGGATCAGCCCCAAGATTATGATGATCCAAATGCCAGTATATCAACAATTTTGCAGGCTGTTAGACAAATTAGCGATAATGTATCGATTTCTCCAACTAAATTAAAGTCAGGATGTGGAGAATATATTGTTATGGTATGGATTAAAATTTATTTTTTAATAAATATATTACTAAGATATTTATTAAAATAATTTTATGGTTGCATTCTAGAAGTAGTTGGACATTCATCTTATCAATTTGTAGTACTTTAAAACTTTTGCTTCGATCAAATCAATAGAATAGAAAGTTCTCGGAGATTTCTTTTTGTCGTGTTTTTAATTTCTGGAATTCTAACATCAAAAACAAACTCATTCCTTAAGTCTTGAAAACTAAATTTAAAATAAAGACTTTTACTCTATAGAGTATTTAACAAATGATAAATTTTTTAATATAAAAACTAAATAAGAAAAATTATAAAAATTCATTGTTTCCTTTCAAAAACTTCCCACTGGTCGTGACACTCTTTGAAGCAGAGATAAACACAAAATCTACACACTCGGGATAAAAATACCAAGATTTACACAGCTTATCTTCACGTATTTGTTTGTTGTTGTGTCCGAAATCGGTTGCAAGTAATGCTATACGAATAAGTTTTTTTTAATCAGTCATTTTTGTATTGTTGGTTATCTGATAAATATCAATAAGACTTGTATACTACTATTGGGGTTCAGGGCAAATGCATGTGGACTAGTCAATTGTTAATAAGTTCAAACTTCTATTAATCATTCAGAATTGATCTATTCTAGCAGATCAATGATGAAAAGGATAGAAAGAATTACGTACAGACCTTTTTAATTAGAATCTGTTGTATTAATCGAGATAAATCGAATCCCTTTTTCTAGGTTTTAAAACTTCTTTCCGATTTTGCTCTTAAAAAACGAGGATTCATATGGTCAGTTCCAAGATTTGATAATGAATCAGAAATCGAAAATGAGAATATCATAGACGAAGACGTTAATGAAAACAGTGACAACGAAGAATTTGGATTTGAGAGTAAATTTAATAACGACGATATCGACGACGATGAAGAAGAAAATCTGCTAGATTTAGAGGGTAATGTTGTCAAATTCTATCCATAATTATTGAATAATAAAAATTTATAAATAAATAATGCTCCCTCTCAGTTCCGTATTATTTGTAACATTTATGCATTTTCTTACCATTTTGTGTCTTTCACTCCTTATACATTCTTTTTATCCACTACATTTTCTATATTAAAACAAAAAAACAAATCTACATAATAAAATTACACACAAATGGACATTTAATAAACTCTAAATTTTTAATTTTAAAACGACTAATATATAAATACATTTGAGGATATCTCTGATGTTAAACCATTTTTAAACTCCACCTAGATTGTATTTGAAAATGGAGAAAGGATTAAAATTTTATCAGCTCATGAATTTAGCAGAATGAGTTTCAATGATAGATTTTCTGCAATATACTAAGCAGTTTGAGAAATTACTATCATCAAATTAAAAGGTTCTACACTAAATTTATGATGAAACAAGGCATTTTAGGAGAAATGTTAAGATTTTGTTCATATTAAAATAAATATATAAATCTAAAAATTATTTAAATATATTTATATTAAATAAAAAATAAAATAAATCATTTTAATTTAATCATTTTAAATTCTATGTAATTTGTTCATATTAAAATAAATATATAAATCTAAAAATTATTTAAATATATTTATAATAAATAAAAAATAAAATAAATCATTTAATTACATAGAATTTAAAATGATTAAATGATAATTTAAGCCTTTTGATGCGAATAATATGGAACATTAAAATTAACCGTTAATATTAAAATAAAGTGCAATTGACTGGATTTTTGGTGTAAAAAAATTGGACAAAATTTAATAAAAGAATATCAAAAAATATTTTTTATACTTTTTTGTTAAATATATAAATAAAAAATTAAAATAATAACTTACAATTATTATTTGTTAAATCAATATTAATAATTAGCTAGCGTATGTATGTATGAATGAATGTCTGTGAAGTGTTTTGAGTACACTGTCGGTACGCATATTTTTAATACACCCGTTTGCAGTGAGCAAACGCATCTATAATGTAAAAATAAAATCAATACGTGTATATTATATAAACATACAAACTTACCTGTGTGTTGATTTTTAGCGTTGCAATGAACAAATGCATTTAATATAGAAAGTGAGAAAGTGATAGAAAAAATAAACTGGCACACACAATCACAACACATAGTAAAAAATGCATGCAAATTTTCAATATGTAGAATCTTTGTCATGAATAAACGCACTATAATAAATCATTTACAGACATTTTTTCGAAAGAAATGACCGAAAAAAGTTTGACGAAAATTTCGAAAACTCAACTTTGAGTTGTATAGATAATAAAACATTATTTCGTAAGATTTATCTTCAATTTTTAATAAATTTAATATTAGTATATTTAATAGAAAATGACAAAATTCGACTAATTACTTTATTTATTTATAATTAAAAATATATCTGACTTACATTATATCGAAATAATTTCAAATAACTTCATAAAATTTCATGAAAATCCTGAAAACCCCTGAAATTTAATTATAATTTATAATAAAAATGTTGATAAAAAGTAATATTTAAGAATTTATTAAAAGAGAGCTTGAAGACCATAAATCAGTAATATATCGATGTTTTTTGATACTCACGAATTTTCGGCACTGCCTTTTCACTTGAAAATTCACTTGAAAAAGGCAGTGCCGAAAATTCGTGAGTATCAACAAACATCGATATATTACTGATTTAAAGTCTTCAAGCTCTCTTTTTAATAAATTCAATGGAAAAAATAATAAGTGGTGAAATTGAAAAAAAAGTTCTTATAATAATATTTAAGAGCTTGAATAATGATCTTATATCTATATGGATCAAAATTAATAAATATTGTTAATAATTATCGACGTTCTTTTAATTCCCCTGGACGTCAGTATTTGGCCCTTTAAATAATTATTGTTGATGTTTTTTACGTAGGTAGATAAGTTGTATATCTATATTTCAGTACGAGATGTACTTATGAGCTATTGATCAATTAGCAAAAGTAAGTCATATTATTCTCTCGTGAAAAATTTTCTTGGCCCAAAAGAACAAGAAAATGAAATATTGTAATCAAATTATCAGCCATACTGTGCATTTTTATAACAACTTTTTTATATTTACGAACAAATATTACAACAACTATACATTGCAGTTGATAAAGAAACTAAATTGCATTTTATGTTAGTAAAAATCTATCTCGAAAAAGTGTAAAATCGAATTTTTTAGGTACCGCATGTACGGAATGTGCTATCAAAAGTTTAGTCTGGGAATTTATTTTCTTCGGGAGCCTAAATCTCGAAAACTAATAAGTGATTTGAAAATAAAAATAGGTTTGAACATATATTTTACGTATCTACCCATACCTCGCTGTAATACCCTTATGCTGAAACACAGTGTACAAACATAGTATGCATTACACATCCATTATGACAATAAGTCGATCTCGACACTCTTAACAAAAAAAGTAGATCTTGTAAACAGAAAAGTTGGACACCCCTGAAATAAACAAGAATCTTTAAGTTCAGAATAAAAAAGGTATGCTAATCTTAAAAATTATCACTTTCTGTGAAATTTATTGAATTATCAAATTAATTTAACAAATGCAAAAATTATAATTTTTATGAATTTAGCGAACTTTCGTTTTAATTAAATAATTTTTTAAGTTTTTTTATTTAATATACTGTTTTAATTTATAATGAATTAAAGTTTTTGTTGATATTCCATACACTTATGATATAAAAAAACATGTTTTTTTTAATAAAATTTGGTTTTTTTCATGAAATTTACTACAAGATACCAATTAATTAACACATACGATAAATGATTTCGATTTGCGTCGTCTTTCTACGGTCCCAATTAACGACGCAAATCGAGGTGTATCTTAATTTACGAAACATAACTTTTTGGCATCGCTGTTTTGGTGGGACGATTCTTAGAATAAAGGGAATAGTTTAAAGTTTTAATGAATGAAATATCATCTAGTACCTTAAATGAATATCTCATAGGATATTGATGTAGTTGGAACAGATGTTTTTATTATTAAAAGCAGTCATTACATATAAAAAATGTAATTAATTTCAATAGAATATGTTTATTTACGTCAAATATTATTTCGCCTCTTTTATTTGAGTATAACAGCATTGAATCGTCTGAATTTCTCCAACTCCAACAATGCGGATGTCGAAAAGACAGCAGAATCCGTCAAACCTGATGGTATTATAGAGTCCACTATCAATTCAGCAGAATGGTTGCTTGAAGTTGAGAGAGTCTTACCGCAACTTAAAGTGAGTTTTACTTATCAAATTCTTAAATTTCTGTTATTTTATTCTGTAAAAATGATTGTTAATAAATCACAAATAAACTCGAATTACTCAAATATTTGTTTGATTTATTTTAGGTTGACTCACTAGGACTTATATACCCAATTTAGTTCTATTGTATTTTTTAGGTGTAAAATTTATTCGTTATTTGACTATTTTTCCGGCCATTTTACTTTAATATTTATTTTTTTAATAAAAACTTTCCAATTTTTTACACATTTGATTTAAAACATGAAATTTTATAAAAACATAAATAAAGTAAAGATATCGATGGGTTTTTGATATTCACGAATTTTCAGCACTGCCTTTTTCAAGTGATTTTGATCAACAGTTTTTTAATAAATACAATGTCAATTGAAAAGAAATCAGTGGTGTGTTAAAAATCCATTATCAGTTACACTTGCTTATTTATTATAATATTACAGAAAGACTAGAAAAATTAATGAGACATCCAAACACAGTGAAATGCAATAAATCAAACTTGCCAACAAGCGATAAAATACACAAAAATAGTAAATTTTGGGCGATTGGGTTTATAAGTTTTGAATAAATTTAAAAATTAAAAATAACTTACATTTTTTAAAATAAAATTTACCATCAAAATCCATATAAATAATTTAAAGTGTGAAATTTCCATAATTTCCTATAAAATCGATAATAATTTGTAGGCAGTTATAACTTATTTTTTGTATGCAAATTCTGCCAACACACCAATAAAATTTTTATCCATCGTAATTCGGTGAATAGGAATTTTGTGGAGAAAGATTATTTTTTTCACCAAGTTTGAATCTTATAATTAAAGCGTTATCTAGCATAACACGATTTTCAACACATGTGCAAGTCTGTGTGTTACTTATATTATAAAATTTATTGATTTCTAAAATTATAGAAAATGTTATCCATGTGAACCAGATGTATGATTAAATATGCTTAATTTGTTTCTGATATTTTATTTATTTTCACTCTGACAAAATTAATTCTATGCAACATAAAATTTCGTCTTTTCCTTTACCAAATAAAAATTTAACTTGATAAAAGCAAAGCCGAAAATTAGTATTGAATAGTGTAAGGAAATAAAATGCGAAATAACGATTAATATATATTTCTAATTCAAATTCTCTTAAATTGAACTGTTTTTCAAGAAAGTTTTGAAAGTGAGGATATTCAAACAAAAATGAATTTTTTTAATTTAATTATACATACAGAATTAATTTCTGATTTTGTTTCAAAATGAAAATAAATGAAATTACTTCAGATTAAAAGTGACCAAAGAATAAAAGATTTTACTGATAGTTTGTTTCTGTTTGATTGTTCTTTGCAACCCTTAAAATTCTACATTAATGAAATTTGATTCGCCTTTATTAATTTGACATCTGATTCAATTCCAATACTAGGCAATTGATACTTTCATTAGGCATTTCATTTGTAGATATTTTCGGTTTTAAATAATTAGAAAATGGACAAGAATTTATATCTTAGTGCAATAATAACAATGGATTTACATCTCAATAGATCATTTCATTGCAAGTTATCGAAATTCTCACAAAACATAGTATTGGGTTTATAATCATATCTAGACATAAAATTTATGTTTCCACGTATTTTATATCAAATAACTAAGATCTAACAATATTGAAACATAATTTTTTGTGGCAATTATCACAATTTAGTAAACTTCTGTACAGAAGATATCCATTTTTTGTCAGACTGTTAGAATATCAAAATCACTAGTTTCAAATCGTATAACGCTCATAAATTATTTCTATAACTCAAAATTATATGACACTTCTCTTTTTTTGCTAATTAAAGTCGTTTGATGTCACACTATATTTGACTAAACTGACAAATCGAATTAAATTAGCAACACTTATATTCTGTGAATTTGTATTACTCACCCGACAGATTTCTCCTTGTTTTCGTCTTTCCTTAATAAAAGCAACTTGGTTTTACAGAACAATCACTTTTCAATTTCTTAAATGTCAAGATTATATTTTGTTTTCTATTTAGCAATGATTAATGAAATAAACAATTTTTGTTTAAATTAGTTTGTTTTTTCACTTTTTCTGAACTTTTTTTCTCAATTTCAAAATATTTTATATGGATTTATTTTTACAATTACCATTTATTTCTGGTTCCCCTCCAAACTCCCTTGAAATCTTTGATCCTAGAAATGTGGGTGCTGGCTTGAAAATGGACAGGTGTAACACTACTATAGATCAATATAATATCTCATAGTCTATAACATGAATCTGGAACCAGTAGGTCTTAACTCGAAAATGTGGCTCTCATAAATATTTAAAAAATTCATAAAATCTGAATTTACATACTAAATTGTCTTTCAAATTTTTATTTTTCTTCAGAGTTTTTACAAAAATAATTAAACTTTATCTGCTGATTTTTGCTTTCCCTTTCAAAAATTCCATTGAAATTCAGTTAGAACTTCTAGAACTTTAAAAATAGACGTATCTGAGTTGATAAATTTAACGATATGTTAACACAGGTTGCAAAATATTATATTCAAATCCTGGAATACACTGCCAAATTCTAGAATTCTTGCTATCGGCTTATTAACGTTTTTTGGCTCTGCATCATAGGTTCTCAAACTGGTACGCTGGAATTATTTTCCTGCTACACAAAGATTTTTAAACAAAAAATATTAGATGTTGTTAAAACATCTTCATTTATTCCACAATCAAGTCTTTTATTAATCCAAAGAATTTATTATAATCAAGATAATATATTATATTAAATATAACGTATGTAGTGATATTAAGAACTAGCAATTTATTTTCATTTAATTTTAATGTTTAATAATAAAAATATTTATTTGAAAATAAGGCTATTGTGTAGACTTTTTTAAAGAAATTTTAGAATCTTCCACAAAGAATTTACCGTCACGCCAGTTTGGTTTTTTTTTTATTTTGAACCTGGCAACGCTAGATAAATCCGTTTAAATTGGTTTCTTTATTCACTAATCTCATTTCTTTTGAATAATATGATCATAGCTGTAGAGATTTGATAAAATTTTTATGCATAAAACTGGATTGTTTTTTCATTATCTGCTAAAATCACACTGAGATCAAGCAAATTCGTTTGGGTTTTACAAATACTAATTTATTTTTTAAAAAACCAAGGGCTCCGGTCGGGAACCTGCGGCATATGGCTCTTGGGTATTTTGCCTAAATAATTTCATCATGTGAAAATGTTGAAAATCATGAAATTGATGTTTTGCCAAAATAGGTTAATTTAAAAATGTTCATATTCAATTTTAGTTTTAATAAACAATAAAAATATTCTTGAAAATTGATTATTTTCTACTTAATATTTAATTAAATTAAATTGATTTATTTTATTTTAACTAACTTGATACATAATGACATTGTAAAATAATAATTTCAAGGAAGTTTATTAACCCATTAAGGCCCAGATTTTTTTATTTTTGAGGTCATGCGTGCGTTTAGTTATCCCAGTATATTTTTTTTGTATGCAATATATTTTAATTCAATGATTGCGCTAGGAAATTTTACCATTAGAAATACATAGTAACAAATAAAAAATATAAACAACAGATTTATTATTTGACTACTATGGGTGCTAATGGGTTAATTGTGAATTATTTGTCAAACTGTAATAAAACAGAACTTTCTTTTTTCATTTGTTATATTATTTAAATTACACTATGCATTGAATGAGGTATATTTTCACGTGGTTCTTTAATATTTTAAACTGGATCAAAATTTAATATTTGGCTCTTTGCAATTAAAAGGTTCCCGACCCTTGGTCTAGGTTAGTGTTTTACACAATAGTTAAAAATAACATTCGAAATTTTAAAATAGCAAAACATATTTGACTTATTTAACAATTTTAGATTTAACTAATTTAATTTTTTCTTTAAAATAATATCTATTTATATAAAATCTTTTAATCTAATTGATTATTTAATTTAATTTTATGATCGTTGATAATTATGTCCAAATAATCTCACAAAAATACATTTGAAAAAATGACCTATGTGAAACTGAATTTTCAGCTATGATATTTATCAAGAACTAGCTGGGATACCCGGCGTTGCACGATTTAAAAAATAGTAAACAGATTCAAAATAAATAAATTTATTTCAATTCATTCATTAAAAAAAATAATTTTAAAAATACATAAAAATTAAATTTAAAAAAAGTACATGTAATTTATATATCACTTATAATAAAGCTTGTCGATAGAAAATTGAATTTCATCTATATCCCAAGAAAATTACGTTAACTGTATGAAAAATACAAATTTATCGTAAAAACATGTGTGTATTACACACAAAGGGACAAATTGAAATTGTAATTCCGCAATTTTGTAGTGCATTAAATTCTGCCTATACATTGTTACACTTAAATCCCGATCGGACCTGTGAAAAGGGCCAAAAAAGAGAAAAAACAGTAGAGTATGGTAACATGTGTACCCGGGTATGACCTTTTCATAGATCTCTGAAAGACCTTTCGAATGATACCCTTGGTTGGCTGTTTGACCTTATAAAACCTTTGGAAATTCAAATTTAAAAATATGATGAGTCCTATGTCTTTATTCCCGGCTCCATAAATCAAGGTGAACCTGAGTAGGGTTAGGGTATCCTAGGAGTGGTCACCTGGGGTTGAAACATAACATATGACCTGTCCCGAGTCAAATGAGGGTCACATGCAAAATTTCAGCATCCTAGGTCCAACGGTGGGCATATCTATGGGTAACAAATAAACAAACTTTCATCTTTATAAATTAGATAAGTATGGATCGCAGTTGTATCTTGAGCCTAATTTGCGTTTGCAATTATGGAAGATAATGCCTGGTATATCGAAACTAATGAGGAAAAAATCAACCATAAAAACATGGTTTTTGAAACTCTCTATATTTTAATTTTTTAATTTCAACATATTTTAGATATAATTACGTTATCCCTTTAATCCGAAGTTAATGAATAGATAAGAATTATATTGAAATAAGTAAATAACACTAGATTTGACATATCAATATTTTCTAAATTAACCTACTTTCCGTGATCGGATCGATCTGGAATTTTGATAACATGCAGTGTTCTTGACAGCGAATCTTCTTGCCAAATTTCAGCTCAACCCTATCACGGAAAGGAGGTTAATTAGGCCTTACAAAATTTGCGTGGCACATAATATTTATTATAAACTTTATATTTCTTGATTTATCTTTTGAATATTGACGTTCAATAGTGTATAAACAGGTTGGTTGTAAAACTTTTCCACGGTGGTACACGCGTATTTTCGATATCCATGAAACCCATAGGCCGACTAAAACCTTTGAGAACATTTTATTGCGACTCCGTAATATTGCTTTTTTTATAATTATGGCTTTTGAGTTGAAAAAGGTTTTCGACTAATGCTTTAGAAAGAAGTGAAAATAAAGAAACTTTATATTCTATAAAAACTTTGGCTTATAATCACATAATGACAGGTTACAATTAGAAACGAAAGTCGCGACTGGAGAACTCATCAGGATCAAATGCACCAATATCAAACTGACTTGAAAAAGTGCTACGATGAGACTCGTCCTCATTTGGACAGGTTATTTGATGAACTTAATAAATCAGTGGAAAAAATAGCTACAAGAGAAAAATATCTGAATAATCAAGTTGATCATAGATTGTCGGATTATAGATTGGCTCAAGTATAGTTATAGTTATAGATTGCATTTCTATTAGCGTTGCTAGGACAATCTTGTTTTGATAAGAGAGAAACGGAAAGAAGCGAGTGGTGGAATCAATCAACGGGCTAAAATTCTTGCTGAACTCACTGAAGAACTCGATCGTATTAAACAACAAATGGAAGAACGCGGTACCAATATGTCTGACGGTTGGCCTGTAGCCCGGCTTCGTCAAGCAATGCAAAAGTTGAAAATGGAAATGAAGCAGATGCTAATTAGATCGGGATTATTGGAACATTTGCTTCTACAAGAAACTCTCAAAGCTAAAAGCGATATCAGACCAATTGAATATTCATAATTCTTTGTTTAATTATTGGCCACAAAAATATATATCTTGTTCTTTTGTATTTTTGTTAATCATTTTTATTAGTGGTTCCTAAATTTTTGCAGCTGCAGTGCCTTCCAAAACCCTAAGAATTTACAGGGAGTTCAGGAGTTCATTAATGGTTTGGTGCCAATCGACCATGGCTAGCACAGATTGAAAATCATTGATTTGTATTATTCAACAAATCTCTAATGATTCAGTATATTGTACCACATTCGATAAGTATCACATTTGCTGGATTAATAGTCTTCATAAAATTAATCAAAAATTGATACTTATTTAAAATTTGTTGTGCTATGATTGTTTTAATTACCTTGAGTTATTTTTCCGTTACACTAATATATTTCGAGATTACATGGCAATGGCAAATCTTCTATAGTTAATAAACGATCGAACTTTTGTTGGCACTTTGGGGAGGGGGTGTCATTTAAATGTTCTAGGGTTGCCTGTGGATTTGGCATCGACTCTTTCCTAAACGCTTTGATGATTATTTTACTTTATACCATCTGCGTATCCATGGCAACAACCATGTTGTTAATGTACATGGTGGCTTAAAATAAATTACTAGGTGAGCTCCACTACTAGAACTACTACCCATTACATTTTCGGGTCCTGAACTGCCGATGTCACTTTTCATTATCTATCACTTTCTTAGATTATTGTCCCTCTGTATTCAATTTGTTATGGTCTTCATTACTGGATGTTATTCAATGTTACTTTCGAAATTTTGCGCAGGGATCCCCTTTATTTCCCAATTCATAAATGTTGTCCAAGATTTTCTATAATAATTGATGTTATTCAGTGTGCTCTTCAAAAAATTTGAGCAGGGATCCGCCTATATTTCCAATTTTGACCTATGTGGAAGCTAATTACTTCCTCCCCGAGATAGTCTTTTCGCCTAAATATGAAACAAATAGTCGCTGATGTGAATTTAAGATTTTTCCTTCTACTAATTAGTACGGGAGTGTTCTAACGGAGTCATATGCGGGGTCTACCAGGTTTCTTACCCGCACGGGTCAATCCAAGCATCAGGTGAACAGAACCTTACCACTTGTTCCACCTAGATTTCAGCCGACAAGAAAAACTTCATGTCCATTCAACGGCCGTCAAATGGTAACAAATCTGCTATAAATCATCTCGTAGCATGGCACAATGGCCACCTGCATACGCCACTGAATTCCCAGCAGACCCATATACCAAAAACCATTCATTAATAACAATTCTAAGGTCATCAAATGTAGACATCAATCTGACAGAAACTATGTTGTAGCACGGCACAAAGGGCCGTCTGCTTACAACTATAATTTCCCTGCAGATCTGTCTATCAACTGGCCTTAACTCCCACCCCACTTGACTAATTTCAGGACCGACGAGGGATTGCTCTAGGTATTCCCGCGCGTCTTTTTTTGAGTCAATCTCTTAACTTTTGATCAAATTGACTTTCTGAAATAATCATTGGAACAGTAAGATATATGATTACTACTTCATTGAAATGAGGGTCCAAAGAAAAGTATTGGTGCGACATGTTACCCAGAATTGAGTTTCAACTAACCAGAATGAGTAAATCCAGAATCTGTAATGAAAATCAATGCAAGAAAATGTGAACTTAAAAATAGTATTCAAAATTGACAAATAAAGTTAATTAGCCTTTATTTATTTTAATCAGATGATCTAGAAAAATAACCCTATTTTTTGAAAATAAATTTCTTGTAATATTTTTAATTACTTATTATTACTAAATTTGTTTCGTTTGTTTATAATATGTCAAAATTCGTTTTAAATTAAAAAAAATTGTGAAATATAGTTCATTATTTTTGTAAATTTTTTATTTGAAATGCCTCTTTCATTTACTTGCAATAATTGTCAAGCTATATTAAGTAAAAGTAAAATTATGAAACATTATTGTATTAATAATCCAAATTCCAAGTAAATATTTTTTATATAATCTAGTTAATAAAATAAACTTTCAGTAATGATGCCGATTCAGATAATTATTCCTTTATTAAAATTAGCGAAGATAATTTCCCTGTTATTTTAATTAATAACCAACAATGGAATGGATTTGTCGTTAATCTTTTAACTAATTATGAAACAGACGATGAAAAGCTTAAATTAGTTCTAGATTGGCTTAAAAGTCGCAAGAATTTTCCACGTAAAAAAAATAAATTCCGTGTAAGATTCATTAAGTGGATAAATAATGATTAGAGTTAATTAGAATTATATCAATGCATTCATGCTAAGTAAAAATGTTCCGAATTGTGCAGAAATCATTTGGGAAATTATTTCAAGCGGCCTTAAAGCGAATTCCGCGAATAAACCGACTGAAACTAAATCCGAAATACTAACCCCAGCAGCAAGTCATTGCACGCAGAAACGGAAACTCGGTGGTGATGATTGTAAGTAGGAATAATTTTTTGAATTTCATGTTTAGATAATAATTTTAATAATGAAAAAACTGTTAATCTCCTGAGAATTCGCGTTTAGTCTGCGTTTAAAAGAAGAAAAATACGATTATGCTTAGATTAAAATATAAAATAAACTCTATGCAATATAATCGCTTTAAAATATAAAATTTTAGTTACCTCCTATGATTAAATTTATATAAGTTGTGGTTGATTATGTTTGTATTGAGGAAGTTTGTAGAGTCCAGCAGTCTCCTTTAGAAATTATTGTTTCGGGACAGCTGGGATACAGAAAATAGTGCAACTTCAGTCAAGGTGAAATAAAATATTACCTATGATTGATCTGACTCCAACGTGTGCCTTGTTTAACAACAATAACAAACTGCAGACAATATATACTTTTATTGATTCAATATAATTCTATATTACAATAATAACAGTGGCGTAGCTACCATATAGCAAGAGTATGCAATGCATAGGGGCCCACAAGACGGGGGGGGGCTTTTTTCCAAGTTTCCTTAATTTTCTTCAGAAAACAATGTCAAACAACGGCACGGTCAGCACCAGTCAACAGGGACCTCCAAATGATCGATTTGTGGATTTATGTAATAAAGCTCCACTGTTTTGTTTACTTATTGCATTAAGTACATTATTTACCTGAATTTTACCTATTTATGCAATCCCCTCTGCCTCTCCCTCGCTAATAATATACTGTATAAGCAAGCAACTTTAGTTATCTAAGTAAATCGTCATAGAGGGGTCGAAAAAATTGTTTCGCTTGTCGGCTATACACATTTCTCCCTGATACGTTACTATCATTTTATAACGATTTATACTGTTATATTGTGTATTTAGCTCTAAATCGTCTTTCCAAAGAGGGCCCAAAAAATGTTTTGCCTGTGGCGCAAAACTCCTCTGTAACTATAAGCCCTTTTTCCAATTAACACTCTCCCCTCCCCTTAAAAAAATCTTGGGTAGACCTATACCACTGGTCTCATACCGTACAAAATAAACAAGATGTTCCATCAAAATTTCGAGAGTTACGAAGTGTTCCGTCGCAGGAAAAGTTTGGGAAACCCTGGTCTAATTCAATTGTACTTCCAAAGGGGGCTAAAAAATTTTCCCCTGCGGCGCTATGGTGCTCGGCACCTATTTCACTTGTGTATGCAGTATAGGGGCCCATCTATGACTCATTGCATAGGGGCCCAAAATTTCTAGCTACGCCACTGAATAATGATGAGTGTTTATTACAACCTTACGGGAGAAATAGGATGTTTACAATACAACTTGGAATTCCCAACCACTTGACTACGGTTTCTGATTTCAATTATCGGTATACTCGATCTATTTGCTTTCCTCTCATTAACTTGAAATGGCTCAATACTCGCGATTAATGACTTTAATTGGTTTAGATTGTTTCTTTGATCGGACAATGTGTTTTTTCCGGTAATCTCGTACTTCACTGCGTCATTTTTTTTCTTTTCAAATTCTGTCCGTTTTATTCAAGTTGTGTTTCCTCTCATAATCTGCAATCTATTGGCACTTACTGATATTGACTTCAATTTAGATTTTTTCTTCCCGTACATTTTCTTTGGTCATTTCCAGTTCTTTTAAGGATTAAAATATATTCGCACACAAATTTTATTTGATTTACATAAAATTACTTTTATTTTTGACACTTAAATTTAGAAAGTGCTTTAACATCGTTAATGACTACCTTAAAATTTATAAATTGAATTGATTAATTGTCATTGCAGACTCAGATCCATCACTACCATTGTGGATTTTGCTTTCAGGTAATACATCATAAAGTTCAGCTCCATTAGATCCATTCTTACAAGAAATATCATAAAGCATTTCGGAAGTATCATTAGTTTCGGTTGTCATATAAATCTCTTCGTAGAACAATAAATGTGAGCAAATAACAATCTTTGATCTTTCCCAATCGTCAAAATCTTCATATTCCGTTCAGACATTCCTTTTTTAAACTACAAGTCGCTTTTTAATAAAGCTTTTAAAATTAGAACACTTCTTAAACGTCAAAAACTTCTATTTACCAATAAAATTAAAAAATACATTTTTTTTAAATTCACCTTCTTTTAAAACAACTTCCAAATCAAAACATAAATGTCCAAAAATCCAAAATTCTTATCAAATCGAAACTTACACAACTAAAAATTCCAAAAACACATTGTTCAATTTCCGAACAAAACGCATACAGACGCGATAATTAAACTCAGGATGGACCAGAATTGATATTGAAAACGAGTAATTTAAGTGGGAAGAAAGGATTGAGTATTTGACATTTGTGCCAGCTGATTTCGACAGTGAGTTGTTGTTAGAGAACAAGAGAAACAAAATCATGTCCAATTTTGACAGATTCAACTCGTTGAAGGAATTTTATGCAGAAAATATTATACTAATAGTCAATCATGGATTTGAAAGTTGGGAAGCTGTTATCTGTTCTTGCTGGAGTTTTGTTAAGACCAAAAAATGCGTTCACATCTATCTATATCTGAAAGAGAAAGGAACGTTGGCTTTAATCAATGTGACCCTGCTTAGTGAAAGAAAAAAACGTGTTAGACCGAAGAAAGTAAGGGCTAATACTAGTTTAACATGGCAACTTGTCTAATAAATGGTTTCTTAAACATTTTTATTTTTTTTGCATTCATTTTTAATATTGTCACTCTTTTATAAAATTAAGACAGTAATTAACGATTTTAGAGCGCAAAATCTTGCATAAAACCCTCGGAACGATTAATATTAATAACTTTCTAAATTTAAGTTCGAAAAATATCCAACCGTTCTTTTAATATCTCGAACAGCTGTCGAGATATATAAATATTCATTAGAATACGCCATCTCTGCTTTTCCGGTTACCCTTTTCTCCAACAAGCCGTCGAGATTGGGAAATTCCGTTTCTTTTTTCTTTTACTTTATATTCTCTACTTATTAATTACGGTTGACCTTGTCGTATTTTATTGATTTTTGTTATTCTATTCTTATTTTTAATTTTTTCCTATTCTCACTTCTGTTTTTATGCATTTCAATAATTATTTTATTATTTAACCCCGGGCAACGCATATTTGCGGGATTTTCATTGGTGTTACTCAGAGCGTACTAATATACGCTGGTTTCCAATTACTCGGACACATCCACACATTTTTTGCAACTAACAATATTTTTTTTTGGAAATATATTACACTAAAGCAGGGGTTAACAAAGTGCGGCCCGCTGATTATTTTTTTTGCTAAGTTTTAAAAACATAATTTTTTATTGTTTAAATAATTTTGTCTTTGTAGAAAACCTCAAAAATAAATTTTTATATTACAGGGGTTTTCATTATTATATTCCCATGTTTTCATAGTTATATTCCCATATTTTCATTCTTATATTCCCATGAAATTGATATTATTTAAATTCATGACAAAATATATTTAATCATGTGAATATACAAATGATAGGTTATTCTTTCTTAATTAAATAAATAAATCGATGAAACAGAATTATTCAATAAAAATCTTAAAAACTTAATTAATTTTATAAATGGAGAGGAAAACAAGAAAAACCGTAACTCGAGAATTATTTGATTTGGTTTGCACTTTATATGCAACAAATCGACATAGTATAGCTGAGACCAGCAGAATAGTAAGTCTAGAGAGAAAGACTGCAGAGAAAAGGTCCAACACAATCTTGACCAGAAACAACAATTTCTCAGAAGTAGAACAGACCGTTCTCAACTCTTTTGCGATCGAAAATTCGCATGTTCAAAACGAGGTCAAAAATATCATTCAAGAAAGACATAATGTGACTCTAAGCTTGTCTACAATCAGTCGAAAAAATCAGAAAAATAGGATTGAGTAGAAAGAGGTTGACATTGGTACCAATAGAGAGAAATATTGTAAAAGAAACGATTATTAAAAATTTATTTTATTGCATAAAAATTTTCTTTAATAAAAGTCATTTATAAAATAATCTTCACTAATAAAAAAAATATATCTAATTACATAATTATCTTCATAAAAAAACTATAATATATGTTTAACTTCCATTTTTATTATTTAATCATATTTACATTGTTTATTTAATATAGTTTTTAATACCCGCTACAAAACTTGATTTAAATTTTTTTTTTATTTGATTAATTTTTTAAAAAAAAATTAAATTTGAGACAGTTATGAATATGAAAAAGCGAGGTTAAAAGATTATGATCCTTTTTATTTCGAACCTGCATCAGCAAGACCAAATATGCAATTAGAGTTGATTAATCTGCAAGAGAACAGCGAGTTAAAAAGATTTTACTTAGATAATGGGCTTAATGAGTTTTATATAAAATTGGCAATCGAGAAAGAATATCCAAAAGTATTAAATCATGCTTATCGTATGGCTTCTTTATTCGGAAGCACATATATTTGCTAAAAAACATTTTCAATTTTGCACTTAAATAAATCGAAGAAAAGATCTAAAATAAGTGACAGTCATTTGTTGTCTGTGATCCGAATTAACACAAAATCGTTTGGACCAAATTTTGATGATATAAATAAAATAAAAAGCAGTTACATAAATCCAACTTAAATTTGCAGTAATTTTTATTAAAACGTTAAAAAATTAAAAATATTTTCTGTTGGTTATTTTAAAATAATATATGCAAATTATATTATAAATTACTTTTTTTTATTTAAAAATTTTATGCCCAATGTCTTATTCCGTTTTGAAACCTGGTGTGTGATACGAATATTATAATTTTGATTGATTCTTGAAGAATTTGGCCCTAAAGAGAAAATGTTTGATAACCCCTGCACTAAAGTGTATTTTGTTTTATTTTATAGAATTTAAAACAATTTACCAAGGATGGAACTACAAATTTTAAGGTTTTTTTAAAATTATAGACTATTTTTAATGTTTAATTTCAATATGACAACATGTGTGTTTTTTATTATTATTATTTTTCGTTAAAATCAATCATTTATTTACATAAAAGACAAAAATATATATATATAACCGGTTTTTTCAGTCATTTTTGAAAAAATAACCCCGGTGTGAAGTTTATTGTTTATAATAACACATTTATTGTTATTATAAATTTTATTTACGATTTTTGTGTTGATATTGCACAGTTTTTATAATACTTTGGAAATGTAGTATTACAATTTGATAGATGCTTCAAGTTCTCAAATCAATTCGGATATTTCTGTCGAAAAGAAAACCAAAATGTCAGAAGATGTTGTAGTTTTCGTGAATGTGACACCAGCAGTTAACACGGAAAATTTGCTACTGAATTCTACAACGGAAATAGAAAAATCTTTACTGAATTCAGCAATTGTTATAGAAAAATCCTCCTTTGAAATAGAAAAGCCTTCATTGCATTCAGTAACTGAAATAGAAAAGCCTTCATTACATTCTACAAATGAAATAGAAAAGCCTTCATTGCATTCAGTAACTGAAATAGAAAAGCCTTCATTACATTCTACAAATGAAATAGAAAAGCCTTCTATGACATTCTACAACTGAAATAGAAAAGCCTTCATTGCCTTCTACAAATGGAATAGAAAAGCCTTCATTACAGTTAGCAAATGGAATAGAAAATTCGACCATTAATTCTAAATCAGCAGTTGAAGTAACAAAGCCAGCAATTTTTCGCAATGAATCAGTAATGAATCGAAATATTATTTGGCAAACTTTGGTTGTTGAACGCTTATCAAAATATGAAACAAATGATGAAAATCTCAAAAAAGTTATAAAAAGTATAATAAATCGCAAATTTCTTCCATATAAAGAGAACAAATTTAAGGTATTGCTCTTTCAATCGATTCAGCAATCATTGAGGATATTTTTGTAGAATTTAGTAGGTTCAATTCCTTTGAGTTTTAAAGTCCCGAATTGCTTTGAAATTATTTGGAACATTATCCAAAATGACAAACAGGAAGTAGTTTTAAACACTCCTAAATTTCCGGAAGTACCGATCACAGATGTAAAACTAGATAGTGGTAACTTTTATCTTTATATTTTAACAATAAATTAGAGCAGTAATAAAATCAATAAATTTGATAAATTGAAAAAATTCTGTATTGATTATACAATTCGGATCTAATTCTACTTATTTTTCTTAACTGTATTTATTTATCATTATCATATTTAAACTAATATTAAATTATAAGAACTCTTTTCAAATTTCCCCACTGATTTATTTTCCATTGACATTATATTTATTAAATTATCAATAATTTGAAATTGTATTGATTTAAAATAAAATGAGAAATTCAAATAGAAAATGTCTAATAAAGTTAGAAAAATGGAGATTACAAAACCTAATTTTTACGATACAACTTGAAATTGACAATCAACTTGATTTTTTTGACCCATTAAAAACCCTAATCTGAACTAAATTGTTTAATATTTGTTAAAAGCAATAATTCCATAACAATTCGCTCATTTGTTTTTCGCTTTTATTGAAACACGTCCTTTTCCTTTCATTTTTTTCTAGAATACGCCAACAATTACTAAATAAAATTCAGTAAAAAAATCAAACTTCTTAATCCTTTTTGCGGATTCTTTTTATCACATCTGTATAATTGGACCGTAACTGCAACATATATCGTTTTAAACTGCAGTTTTTTATTTTCACTTTTTTTTACTAATTAACGGTTTAAATTCATTGAATTTTATAGAATTTTTAAATTTATTGAAAATCGGCGATGGCTTAACATTCTTAATTCCGAACATAATCAATTCTAATTCCGAGGAAAAAATAGTTGAAAAAAACTTTACATCGATAAGTGAAAACAAAATTGAAAAACCTGTCAAGCAGTTGAAACATGGTTACAATAATAAAGAATGGCATGATAAAATTCAAGTAGCATTAAACGGGTATCAATCTACTGACAGTAATTTACTGGATATTATAAGGCGATTGAAAACACGAACAAACATCCCTCAGAGATTTGTCAAGTTTCAGGTAATGGTTAACAAATTAATCCAAAAAGCCTTAAATGAATTTAGAATTATATCCGACATATTTCTCAAAGTGATTCTGTTGAAAATTGTGCCGATATTCTCTGGGATATTATTTTACCCGGTAATAATGACACTAGTTCCTCGACAGTACTTATCACGAAAACAGGTTTGGAATCGTAAATTGATGATACTGTTGAATTTATTGGTGAGTTTTGTCATTACAATTACCAACTCATTGCTTCGTTTTCCAATAAAGTTGAAAGAAAAAGAAACAAATATATTGATATTCTAAATAAATCGAAGATTTTCTATTTATCGGAATTGCACTATCGATTGTAATTTTGTATCAATTTATTTACCTATAATCATATTATTGAGTGTTGAATTTTATCGATTAATTGATACTAAATTTACAACATAAAATGTTGCACTCAATTCAGTATGCCAACTAGGACAACACAACTGCCATGGAATTCCACAGTGAGAAGGTTCTGCCAATGGAGTAATTTTCAGATTTTTATTCGTTTTTTGTTATTGTTTCTTTCATGGTTATTGACATTTGTTCATTTTCTTTTTAATTTGTTTTGATTTAATGTTTTTAATTTAGTTCGACAACAATTCGAAAGTACTTTTTAAATAATTTTGATCTTAAATCTGTATTCTATTTTCTTTGTGATTTTCAGGTGCTGATTTCTATCATTTATATGATTTCCATAATCCATCAATTTTCAAGATGAATTTCAAATCCTCCACAGGAAGACTGGTATAGAGATATTTCCTAGGCTCTTGTTTCTTTAAATTTTGCGAACGAAAATCTAGGACAGTGGTTCTCAATTAATATAAAAGCGCGGAACACCATTCACGTGATTTTTTTATGCGGAACATCATTCACATGATTTTTTTATGCGGAACACTGACAAAAAAATACTTGCCCACAATGAGTGCCCAATCACAAATTACTATAAATCTGTCGTGAACGTAAACAATGCCTTATAAGCAAAGAAAATACCACGCGCAACAATAACAAGAAATAAAAACACTTTTATATTTGAATGTTTATATATCTGTGTAACGGCTTTCTTATTGAATCATCTTATAAAATATTTAATTGAGGTTTTTGATGATATGTATCTTAAATGCAAATTTAAAGATAAAATGTCATTTTTTCGTGGAACACGGGTTGAGAACCACTAATCTAGAAACCCATAAATTTTTCAACTACTTAATGCCCTCGAATGACATGTGCTGAATGCTTTCGAATTTCCACCAGCTCTAGTCAATTTCGTTTGTTTTGTAGTGTTCCATTAGCTAATGTGAGTGACGCTTGCCAGTTATCTGCGGGTAATTGTGTTACTTTCGGTGAAATATATTACTGATTCGGATCCAAGAATGTCCTAAAATATCAATATGCATGACAACTTCTTTATATTATCAATATTTATTGTCTATTATAATTACAATCGATTTAATTTCTAAACATAATTGCACAAAAGATATAAACTCAGGGCATATTACTCAATTAATAATTGTCGAACTGCTTCAATATAGTTGTGTCAACCGATGGGTTCCTTTAATGCTATTTCTCCAAAATGTTTGACTTTTTTCTTCTGTCTCAATTTCTCTGCTTTTTATAGGTTGTTATTTGCTGGTACTTAGAGATAATTCCAATATTGATTTTCTGAGAAAATATTGAGTAGCGAAATATGTGCCCCTTACTCAAATTGCCAGCTGTCCCAACATTTTGGTTGATAAAATTTTTATTATTTAAAAATAATTTTAAACTTATCAAAAATACTTCTATTTGCATTAAAAGTTAATTTACTTTAAGCATATAAATTCATCGTGTGAATAATTTTCATCGTATCTTCGCAAGTTTTTTTAAATGAATATTTAAATTAATTTCAAATTAAATTAAACTTACATAATATGTCGACATATTTTAAAAATTAATTTGATATTTAAACTAAAATTTAATACTACTATAAATTTAACTTAAGATTGTAACTTTATAATTTATTTTTTTAAAGATGAATATTGTTGATAAAGGAGGATCATGAATGGTTGCTTGTGTAAGTCGTATTGAAAAATCGATTGAGTTATTATATATGACCTAATTGATGAGATTCATATGGATGATGGGTTCAGATGAGTTGCTTTAAGCATTATTGTTATGCACTTGTAATGCATCTGATTTATATTATTGTTGTACCACATGATTCATACATATTTTTATCAATGTGTGTACATTACCAACATGGTTGTTGCCATGGGTACGCAGATGGTATAAAGTAAAATAATCATGAAGATGTTTAGGAAAGAGAAGATGCCAAATCCACAGGTTACCCTAGAACATCTAAATGACACTCCCTAAGCGCCAAAATTTGTTCAGATAGAAATAAATTGAATTGCGCAACAATACTTCAGAACTAAGTAATAATATTTCAATAATTTTTATACAAGCACAACAGTTAATTAAAACAAATTTATTTATTTAATAAATATTTGTTGGGTTATTGAGTTGGTGACAATATTTGTAAATTGAAACCTTTAATCGGGCTCCAAAGCGTGTTTATTAATTCGCAATTCAACACTCTCGAACACAATAAGCTTTATTAATATCCACACCTAATAGTACAAATTTCAATTACAACCAATTAACTATAAACCAATTTATCACACAGAGCTTATTTCGAAACTACGTGAAGAATAGCCCTTTCTGTAACCACAACAATAATCACTAGCCATCAACTACTCAATTACAGAATATGTTTATCGATTATTCTATTTGCTTTGACCACACAATTTATTTACTCCACTTTTACTTTATATTCAATTTTATAAAAGATTCTTGTCACTTCTCTTTTCACTCTGTTTTGATTCCCCCTTTTTAAGTCTTTCGTCTCTATTTTGACTCTACTTTTTGTCTCTAATTTCGTTTCATTTTGCTCTCAACTTCGTTCGGTTTTCGTTCTACTTTTCGTTCCAATTTTGTTCTAAATCTGTTTTGATTTCTCGTCTACCAGTTTTCCTTTATATAGTTGTTTGGTTTGTGGCACTGGCGACAGATTCTGTTTATAATTTTCCTTTTTCTCTACATCAGCTTTATCTCTGACAGATGTCAAGATATTTTCCTTTTCTCTAACCCGCCTTCTCCCGATAATTTCGCTATCTTTGACAGGCTGTCAAGATACGGCTTTTTCCCTTATTTTGTTTTTCTGGAATTTGAAATTCCACCTTCATTTGTACTTCTTAATTAACAATGAACTTTGTTTTAATTTCTTTGTTTCCTTTTATTTGATTTATCTTTCTCATTTTTAATTTCTTTTTACTTCTGTTTTCTTTTCTGAGTTTCCATAGATCGTTCAATTTGCCATGACGATCTTCCCCCAGGTAATTTATTTATTATTATTTTATTATGTTATTTTTCATTTAGGTATCCTCAACATATCTCCCCCCTTAAAAAATTTCGACCTCGAAATAAATTAAAATTTTGAATTAAATTAAGAATTTTGAAGAAAATAATCATGAAAATATTTAAAATCGTGAAAATTATGAAAATATAGAAAATGATGAAAATGTTGAAAATGATGAAAATTATGAAAATGTTCCTGAAAATAATCATCAAATATTGAAAATCCTAAATTGATGCAGAAATTAAGTTTTATGAATATTTAAGTAAATAATAATAAAACATCGAAAATAAAATAATAAGAACTTCGCAAATAATATAAATAATAATAATATGTCGTATTTTAATTTTTAAAAAACCTAAGAATTCAAATATTGATTAAACAAAAAATAATATATGTCTAAGTAGTGATAATTATTAAAAGTATTACTATATTAATTACAATCATACAAAATTTATTTTATTTATTACATTATTCATGATTTTGTAACGAAATTTCTTACTGTGCTAAAAATAGTGTCGGGCAGTATAATATTGATAAAAACTTTGAAAATAATACTTTGAAAAATATTTGATGAAAATGTTCCTGAAATAATAATGAAAATATTGAAAATGTAGAAAATCATGAAAAGGTTGAAAAAGTTGGAAATTATGAAAATATCGAAAATTAATTATATATTCATGCAAATGATGAAAATGTTGAAAATCATGAAATTGACGTAGAAATTAAGTTTTATGAATAATTAAAAATTATAATAATAATAATAGTAATAATAAGAATTTTCAAAATAACTTTGAAAATATTACTTTGGAAATAATAATAATAATGATAATAATATCTTTGTTTAAAAAATGATGAGTCGTGTGCACTTTGATGACCTTGATGAGTGATCGGATCACAAATGTTACTAAAAATAGATGCCACTAAAAATAGAATGACCTTGGTGAGTCAGCGGATGAGTCATGGTCTTTGTTTAAATTACCTTAAAAATTTATACCTTGGACCTTCAAGGATATGACCATCATACTCACCTTTGTATTACCATTTGTTTGATATATATTATAAGTATATATTATAAGGTTTTAAAGGTTTTGGACCCTTTGAAGGTTTTTATATGTTTGAAGGTT
>CAUHTR010001549.1:0-12205 GCA_959609185.1 Schmidtea polychroa | reverse complement strand
GTATCATCATCATTAACATCGGCAAAGTTATTAATGTTTTCCCGAGACCATTTTTCAAGGCCATTTATTTTTCAAAATATTATTTTCAAGGTCATTTATTTTTTTTCAAGGTCAAGGTCATTTATTTTTTCAAGGTCATTTATATTTTCAAGGTCATTTATATTTTCAAGGTCAAATTTTTAATAAAAGGTCAAGGCCAAATTTTTAATAAAAGGTCACGGTCAAAGTCAAATTTTAAATAAAAGGTCAAGGCCAAATTTTTAATAAAAGGTCACGGTCAAATTCAAATTTTAAACAAAGACATATGACTCATCAAGGTAATTTAAACAATGACCATGACTCATCAAGGCCATTTCAAGGTCGCGTGACTCATCAAGGTCATTCCCAAGGTCATATGCCTCATCGTGATAACTCGCCAAGGTCAAATTTTTAATAAAAGGTCAAGGTCATTTTTTCAAGGTCATTTATTATTTCCAAGGTCATTTATTTATTCAAGGACATATTATTATTTTTAAAAAATATTATTATTTTCTAAGTTTTTATTTTCTAAGTTTTATTATTATTATTATTACTATTATTATTATTATTATTATTATTATTATTACTATTATTATTATTATTATTATTATGATTATTATTATATATACTCCTAGTCTATCCGACAAAATATTTTGTCACCCTATGGGTACTGCACATAGGGGTACTACTCACACTCAACAAGTCACATGGGTACTGTTCATATTATTATTATTAGTATTTTTTTTTTTTCAAAGATATTTAGTTACTGCAAACTAAAGTAAATATGAACAGTATTATCAAATTAAATAAAACTTTATAAAAATTTTAATTCTTTTAATGGCTCAAAACAAAGTCCTGATCCATAGTGACAACATTACTAGTTTTCAATAATAAAACAATTTTTAATATACTTTCTATGTTTAAACACTTAAGGAATGTTTAATAATATTACACAATATAATGATTTTTATCCATAGAAAGAAATACGAAAACTTTTCATTAATAAAAATCAACACAAATCAATGTTTTTACAAAGTTATATTAATTTATCACAGGAAAAAGATATTAAAATCGCTTAATCACTCAATTGTACATCATCAATATCAATTTCGTCACTCAATTGTACATCGTCAATATCAATTTCATCATTAGGATCATCACCAGAATCGAAATCTGGACTTAAACCATTGAAAAGTGGACCCACTTCCTCATCACCAGAAACAAAATCTGGACTTAATCCTCCAAATAGTGGCCCAACTTCTTCAAATATTTGATCTTCATTTATATTATCTAGTGCTAAATAATGACCAAATGCGAGACTGGAATTTTTCCCCACCCAAAACCGCTTGTCGTCGTTGTTTGACAACGCGATTTTATTGTTTTTAAATGTGTACAATTGATGGTTCCGCGTCCCTATCCTACTTTGTGGCACAGAAAATACTACGTTGTTATTGTAGCATTCTAAATATGAATCGTGCCTAATTTCTGTACCTATTAACCTGACTCCTTTTGCTTTTAAATGATCTTTAGCCCCTAACAAACTATAGCACTTGGGTCTTAAGAAAACCCATTCCTTATACCCTAGACCTTTACTTTCATCTTTAAATTTACCTATCACAGAATCAAGGTTTCTAGAGTATAAGGGATGTGCAGGGTCATAGTTGGAAGTGTCTAAAAGATTGTCACGAATCATTGCCGGCAAAAGAGTGTCAAGCTTACAGTGCCTAACCTCAAGAAAAAAGGAGTCAGTATCGCCGGCAACGATATTTATCTCACATTTAAATTCATTTCTATATTTAGCCAATTCTTTATACTGTAACTGGTACATCCTCAGTTTAGACAGGTCTAGCACCGTTTGGCCAATGTAACTAGGCCTGTCTAAACATATAGAATCCTTATTGAGATGTGCAGCAATCAAGTCATCATCAATTTTGATAGATTTCTTGAAAGTCGGCTTTGAAGCATATACAATCATCTTTTCAGCTGAATTGCATAGCCTCAAATTCATCCGTTTTTTAAGGTTTTCTACGGATTTCCCATACAGACTATTATTAAATAATTTATATAGATCTCTGTGCAGCTCACATGTAGAATTGGCTCTCAAATTAGTGTTTTTGTCTATGTAAGATTTAAAAATGGGTGCATGCTTAAATTTGATTGCTCTATGTACATTTTTAATAATAGCCCCCAATTCTATATACAACTTGAGAAGTCGCCAATGAAGAACATGGTTCTTCTTCGGCCAATGCGTGAGCATCAGCTTCTCAACTTTAGAATTTGGCGGGCACATCTTTTCTGGAGCAAGCGGAAAATCATTCAGAAAGTCATGCAAACAATCAGGGATATCGATATCTACCTCCATAGTATAACCATATGGAAGGTTATCGATATCTGCATTCATACATTCATTCAAGATAGAATCAAGATCATCATACACCCAAACAAAGTCAGCATAAGGCAGATTTTGGCTTAAGGCCCAACCATACAAGTTATTAATATCAATATACAAGAGTTCTGTGTCTTCAGAACTTGCAACATAATGTTTGTTAACAAATGTTAACCCACCCCGTATCCCTCCTTCATAGAAATTAAACATTTCCATGTCCTGCAAAAGTTCAATGGGTTCCGTTAATGTCATAAGCGCAGAGGCCCATGACATACCGGGAATGCCATAGAAATTAAGAGGCTCAAGACCATTGTAAGCAATAGCCTTTTCACGGAATTGTTGAAAATAGTCTGCGAGGAGAAACACGTCTAATTTAAGGTAAGTTAACATGTAATCTAACATGTTATTGCAGTTTTGCTGAGTCCAAATAACTTGGGCTAATGCATATTCATCATTAGACACAGAATCCCAGATAGGCGGCAATTCAAGAGTCGATTCCAGAACCTCAAGAGATGTGGCAAAGTCATAAGGAAAGATACCTTTGGCTCGAACAATTGCGCCATCGAAAACAGAAGAAGTTAAAGGCAGATCGGAAAGAGTCTTAACCGCTTTTGCTAAAGATGAATTAACAAACTGCATGCTGTCAATAAAACGAACAGACAATTTGTTAATGTACGCGATAAGAGAGATGAATTTCTCAGTAGTGGTCGGAATAATATTTAATTCCCAAGAAGGAAAATTATTGAGACCGTACTTCAAATATGATGGAGATCATACCCCCTCAAATTGTGAAAAACCACAGGTAACTGTTTCTGAATTCGTCGAGAAACATTACATTTCCTACAGGCAGCACCAAGATACTTACCTGAAAAGTGACAATGATCCCTAACTCTATTTCTAATGAATTTTTTACAAAGGTAGCAGGTTCTGGAATCACGAAAGGCCCGCTCTTCAGCGAAAGATAAGGTTTGCATGGGCTTTTTCCCATTAATTTCGTAATATGGCAGGACAATTGTCATAGCAATTTCCTCCACCTTACGCAAGAAAGATAGGATGCAATCATCCCCAACAAACTCATAATAAAATTTGGAGTTATTATAATTATTTATTAATAATAAACCTGCTGTTATTGGCAAATGCTTTTGATGGTGTATTATATCCCCCGGTAAAATTGATTCAAAGTCTGCATATATCACGAATGGCGGGGTTATGGTTTTCGCATAATTTTGAAAAATTAAATTTTTCTCTTTAGGTAGGGTATATAAAGTAGTACCTATCTGGTTCTTACTGCAAAGTGCAACATGAATATCAAACGCATTTTTAAGTCTAAATCCGTTAAGACAATGGGGACACCAGTTTACACAAATTTGAACACTACAAGAGCTACTACGGTGCGAGTTCATTAATTTTTGCAAATTGAAAACTGCGGTATAATGGAAATTATCACCATCTTCCAATAAAAGTAAGTATAAGGGTTCACCACCTATAACCTTAGATCGGTGAATTATATCCAATTGAGGATGATGTGGAATATAATTATCGTCAACTATATTTTCAAAAGGCTTAGCAGGGGTCGTTCTATAAGTTAAAACATTTATTGCTAAATTTAAATCTTTATTTTTCATCTCGAATTTAGGAATATCACATAATTTCATTGGACAGTCGGAAATGGGATCAAAATTTAACTCGTCAAGATAATTTTCATAGGAACTAACTCTATTTCTATTTATATGTACTACATTACGTTTTAAAAGTGCTAAAATACTATATATAAAGCACATATCATCGGTGTTTTTAACGTTTACTATTGCATTTTTCGATTTTAAAGCATTTGGTGTGGGGATATAACTATGTCCAGCTAGCCTATTCATATGTGTAAATTTTGTTAATATAAAATCTATTTCTTTGATTTTAACAACCCGCCATCCACTACCCAAATATGTGAATTTTTCTATTTTATTATTTAATTTGTGAACCCCCTTAGAAAACTTAGAAAACTATCTGAAAAAGCCTCTGCCCTATTCGAGAAGAAATTATCTTTAATTTCACCATCTTTTTCAAATTGAATCAATACGGAGAATTGTATTTTCACCGACCCCATTCTGTTTATTTCATGATTTAACTTATTAACGATTTTATCGGTTATCGTTATTTGAACAATGTTATCCTTTTCTACATTAAATCTTAGATTCTTTCGAACCCCCTTAAAATCAATTTCGATTTCAGGTTCATCGTCAATATCGACTGAACCGCCTACTTGAATATTATTAACCACAGTTATTTGTTCTAATTTATTAATTTTAGAGGGAGCATCAGACCCAATACTAACAGCAGGTCTTTTTAAATTATTATTTACATTAATAACATTATTAATTAGAGGTTTTGTAATATTATTTACATGTTTTTGTAGTAGTTTTAATTACAGGTTTTGTAATATTATTTACATGTTTTGTATTATTATTTACAGGTTTTGTATTATTTACATTAGTTTTAATTATAGGTTTTGCGGTATTTCGCAATTTGTTAAATAAATCCTTTTTATTTAAAGAGAACTGATTTAAATGGGATTTATGTATACTGTAAAACTCTAAATATTTAATGCTATGGGAAGTCTCGCATATTGGGCATATATAGTACTTGATGCCATAAAATTTACGACCATAATATTTTTTCATCACTTTGTGACATAAATTTGAGTGACCAGTTGAAGCCTGGCAGTAATGTGGATAAAATTTGCCTGTTAATTATATTTATCAATTAATATTAATCATGAAATTTATATATCATTTATATTTCTTTTATCATTTAGTTTCTTTTACAATTATTGATATATGTTTCATTTAAATACATATAAAAATGAAATAAATATTAATAATTGTAAAAATATTAATAAAGTCTTGTAAACTATAATATGGGATTGTATTATTATTATTGTTTCTATAGTTACATGCTCACTGTAACCTACATGTTTATATAATAAGAGTCTTTAGTTGCATGCTAACATATTAAATTATTAAAATAATATTATTATTATAAAGAGAGTATATGTATAGAATAAAAATATTAGTATTATTATTATTATTATTATTATTGATGCAGCTGCATGCAGACTACATTTAAAGATTGTAATTATTGCATAATAAATAGTTTGATGCAGCTGCATGCAGACTATATTTAATAAGGGTTAATTATTACACAATAAATAGTTGATGCAGCTGCATGCAGACTACATTTAAAGATTGTATTTATTACATAATAAATAGTTGATGCAGCTGCATGCAGACTACATTTAAAGATTGTATTTATTACTAATAAATAGTTGATGCAGCTGCATGCAGACTACATTTAAGTTTGTAATTATTGCATAATAAATAGTTGAGTTCAGCTGCATGCAGACTACATTTAAAGATTGTATTTATTACGTAATAAAAGTGATTCAGCTGCATGCCAGACTACATTTTAAAGATTGTATTTATTACGTAATAAATAGTTGATGCAGCTGACTGCAGACTACATTTATTGGGGGCAATCATAATAAAGAGATATGTAGCTGCCATGCTCACTGCAGACTACAAGATATATTATTATTATTATCATTATTATTATTATTTAAACTAATGTAGTTGCTCATTGCAAACTACAAGATATATTTTTAAAAATATAGTTTCACTTTTTAAACATTTGCATAATTTCATAATTTTCTCTATTTTCGTTATAATAATTTTCAATATAACATTTTCATAATTTTCTTCATTTTCGTCATAATAGTTTTCTTCATTTTCATAATTTTCATCATAGTAATTTCTTTATAATTTCCATCATAGTATTTTCTTCATAATTTCGTCATAATTACAATAATAATTCAAAAACATATTAATTTTACGAATAAGATTTATGCAAATGTTTAAAAAGTTATTAAGAAAATTTTAAAATTTTGTTAAAGAAATATAAAAATAAATAAATGCTTACATTGTGATTCCTGATCGGAATCAGATTCCTCATCAGCTACCTCCTCAATAGAAGTGAGGGCATTTTCCATATTGATTTCCTCATCATTATTAATTGGGGCGTCCATGTCATCATTAATCACTAAAATGATTTTTAAAAAATAATTTACTATAATAAAATAAATTTACTTTGTTTATTGAAAACATTACAGGAAACTGGGGCATTAGTTTGCCCAATAAATACGACATCATCATCGTCGCTAATTATAATAGGTTCTAAATAAAATAATAATTTCATAAAAATTAAAATATTTAAATTTACCGAAAATCCTATCAACATTCAAAATTCTTTCGTCCTCAGTAACTTGATACCAATCGAACACATCTAAAAAAAAAATAAATAATAAAATATAATAAATAAATAATAATAAAATTACCGGTAGTCAATAGACTTCTTAATATGCTGTTGTTATTGTTTAGACATTTTAAAGTTTGTAATTTTGAAAAATTAGAAATTGAAAATTTTGATAAAATTGTGATGAATTTGGAATTTGTCAATGTTTATATAGAACAGGAAATATTTCATGTCTCAACCAATCAGAATTAAGACACATTCCTGAATACTTTTTCCTCTATCAGCCAATCAAATGGTATCACAATGGGATTGCACATCTTTGTTAGTCATGACTTTGTGCATGCACAATGATTGTGTAGTCTTTATTTTGGATAATAATATAATAATAATAATAATAATAATAAATAATAATAATAAAATAATATTAATGATAATAAAATAATCAATAATAAAAATAATATTAATAATAATAATAATAAAAATAATATTAATAATAATAATAATAATCATAATAATAATAATAATAATAATAATAATAATAATAATAATAATAATAATAATTAAAAATAATAATAACAACAACAAAGGAAAGGATACATTTATTAAACATCAAATTTTTTATACAACAACCAAGCTAAACAATGTTGACCGCATGTTTGTGTCAAGGGATTTTGAAACATAGTTTTATTATATACAATAGGTTTCCCCATTGTTTGTAGTTTTGATACCAACAAAGCAGGGTAATAGAAAACCCATTGGATCGAACACGAATATATTACTAGGTTTCATATATATAGCAATCCAATGTTCTCCACCAAGATGAGACGATTGAGTATTGACGATTATGGCTTGATTATTGCTCAAATATGGGATTTTATCAAGAGGAAAAACTCCTACAAATTCATTTCCCAATATCTGTTTTCCAATTCTATTGACCTGAACAGAACTACTTTAATAAATCCTGAGTATAAAATACAACTTACTCCATGACAACTTTTATATTTCTGTATACATTTATACTAGCACGGTTCTATTTGCAGTAATCTGAACTTCATTTTCAAATACCCCATATATTATAACATGTACTGGTTCAGTAATAGCCTTTGCAACTTTATATCCAGTCGTAAATTCCCGTTTTGTGGTAATTGACTCTGATTTAAATCAAAATCGGGAGCTAGAACAAATGTGAAAAATGGATATTTGCTTTTAAATTCTTCAAGAGTTATTCCGCAATTCAAATTTTTATCTAAATAACCCAGATTTCTAACAATACTCTGCATATATGTCGCCACAGTAATTGTCATTCTCGAAATCTTGAGTATATGTTTCTCTATAATCAGTATTTTTCGACAAAGTCAATGAAGTAACACCAAAGTTTTTGAAAAATTGAGCTGGAAGCAGTATACGATCCATTATATTGCGTTTCACTTTGAAATGTTACCAGAATAAAATTAGGCATTCTTCTGTCACCAAATATTTGTTCTTTATAGAATGATGAAGCACCTTTAGCAATAGCGAATTGTACAATTTCCTTTGTTTTTAAAGGATAAATTGCATGTTTTGAATTAAGACCCAATTGATGACCAGCTAATACTGACGGGTCTACTCGAACTCTTCTCACCAATAATTTTGCATCAACTAATTGACATATTGGTGCACCAGTTGCACTAGTAAGAGATAATGCAGAATCGGACCTTTTCAATCTAATATGTATATTAACTCCCGGTAGTAAATATTTCGGTTGGTCCATAAAATTCAAGTTGTAATGATGAGCACATAGTGAATACTTTTGAACCTTTAACCCACTTTTTTCTTTCATCATCTGCTGCTGCATAACCCATAGGTGTAAGACAGGTATTTTTAGTATCTGAATTGTAATTTAAATAGTTTTCTATCAAAAGCCTTGTGAATGACTGTATTATTTCCGCCCTCAATCTTGATATTATTAAATCCCAACACTGCATCTTTAAACAGAGTATGAAACATGAAATTGGTTTTGGTAATACATCAGCATTGGCATCCAAAACCTTTCTATCTTTATCTACAACCTTGATCTGAACAGTCAATAAAGTATCGTTTCAATATCTAAATATTCAGTTTGCGAACCATTAATATAAAACTCGATATCATTTCTACTATCAGTAATTGAATTCATTAGGAAAAACTTCCTCAAAGGCCCCAAATTCTATTAAGCCTGGGGCGATGTCTATCAAATATACATAATTCGGATTTACCACAAATTCATTTTGCAAATATAGTTCCATGTCCTTTCTATTCGTTTGTTTATACGCGATATTCCATACCCTTTACGTTTTGGAGCTGGAGCTGGATGTGTATCTTTTGAACATACCAGCAACTCCAGGTAGAACCTTCCCTAACTCAGCTAAAGCATTTGTTTTTAGGGATGGTAATATTTTCTGTTCATTCATAATCACATCTTTAGCAGTTTTCATGCCAAAACTACCAATACGTTTAAGAATAGGAAGTGCAAATCTCCCTATTGTTTTTAACCAACCTGACCCGTACTGTTTACCAATAAAATATGGTAATTCACCGCCAGATTGGCTATCACTATACATACTAATAATATCGGAATTAGCCATCTACTTTACGAAAATGTAGTGTCAAATGAGTTTTTGAGTCTTTTG
The DNA here is from genome assembly GCA_959609185.1 of Schmidtea polychroa. Taxonomy (NCBI): domain Eukaryota; kingdom Metazoa; phylum Platyhelminthes; order Tricladida; family Dugesiidae; genus Schmidtea; species Schmidtea polychroa. Next base: position 2,851 of record CAUHTR010001549.1, on the reverse strand, counting down.
GGAAGTTTATAAGTTTTCCACTATCGTCACGAATATTTATTTCTATATTGTTTATACATGAGCTTGAAATTGGTAAATACATGGGATTATCTATATTTATATTGACAACTTCATCATGTTCGTATTTTCCAATCCATACCGATTTCAATAGAGGAACACTGGAATCACCAACATTATAGGCTCAATAATATTAGTATATATGAACATTTGTTGATGATGTTCAAGTATTCTCGGTTTACGTATACCTGCCGATTTTCCCGATATTGCTGCTTCTCTAATCCAAGTGTATTTGTCAAATTTTTATCAAATGTAACTTCGCAAATGTCATCATTCAAACTGAAGGTAAATAACAATTCTTTCACAATGTCCAAACTTTTAAATATGTGTGAACAATTATACTTTAAATATTTAAGTAACACATCAAGTTTATCAATATATAATTCGTCAGCGAAGGTGAATGATTCTTCAACTTCATTATTATACGACACTGAAATTTTGATTTCTTCTCTCATTACACTGTTTGCTTCAAATAGATCAAAGCGTAATAAATATTCTGTTTCCATAACTTCATTTTTCAACTTATTGCAACCCATTCGTCTGGCATCTTCAATATATTCGAATGTTATTGTAAATGGTTTAAAATCACAACTGATATTTAATCCATCCTTGTAAAACATAGAGCAATGCTGATCTAATATTTGATTCGGAATATGATATGTTTTATCATAATTACTGATAATAAAGATACCACTACATGTTTTCATAACATTCCTTTTGAAATCAATCTTACATTGACTATAAAATGGGAATGTATTGTACACGAATGTAAAATCTTGCAGTGCAACTTCCCAGTCACCATTTAAAGAAATCGGATTCTGGAGATTGACCATGAATTTACTGGCTTGATTATCTGGATGAATAAGCGGGCAACTATTGCTTGGTAAAATAGTATAAAAATTCACTTTACTAGATCCTTTTCTGATATCCATGATGGGTTTTGATAACCATGCCATTTGACATAGTATTGTTTATCATTGCCGATCTTTTTAGTTTTCAATATCTTTTGAATTCTAAATACTTTGGGGGAGGAATAACTTGTAATTCTTGCTCATAAAATTTTCCTTGTACAATATTGTTTATCATTGTCTTTGATGACATACATTACAGGATTCTGTTTAGTATTTATTTTTGAAATTACAAAGACTTCATCACTCCAATTCGTATCGAAATTTTTAATAAATGGTGATGCACTAATTTTACTAATTCTAACATGGTCACCTACTTTATATTTCGGTTTTGTAATTTTTCAGGTTTTTAGAATAGTTTGTTTTTGACGTGATATCAATCGGCTTAATCCATTCAGTCCTTGATGTGATGAGTGATTATAACTGGTTATTATTTTTGGTAAAACCAATACCCATTTTTTATTACCTTGATGCACGAATAATTTCTTTAATCTATCTCTCAAAGTTCGGTTAAATCTTTCAACATGAGCAGCTTTGTATTGAGAATGTACTGAGTAATGGTTTATTTTCAATTTATTGAGGATTTGCTTGACTTTACTGTTGTAGAATTCTTTACCTAAAATAATAATAATAATAATAAAAATAATAATATTAATACCTAAATCAGTTTGCAAGTTTTTAGGATGTCCATCTTTAAATAAATGATTAACAGCTTTGGACATTTCATCTGCAGATTTTGCCTTGACGGGTATTGCTCGGGCAAACCGACTGAATACATCAATACATGTTTAAATATATTTTACCCATTGTTTATTTTCGAATAGGGTATCATCTCCATCAAATCCATTTGCCATAAATCATTTATTCCATATGTTTTATATGCTCTTGTTGGGAATCGTTTCTGCATTGGTTTGTTCAACTGTACGCAAGCTGGTCTGATAACCACTTCTGGGTTTTCCTTTTCGAATTCGGAACTCTTTTCCTTATTTTTCGCTCACCAAAACCGGCTTCGTCTTCCGGGTTCGTCCAAATCTTCTCCATTACAACAAGAAGATTTAATATTAAATTTAATGTCTGGTAATGAAGGATTAGCACCCATTGTTTATGATCGACTTCCTATTATTCACCTAATAATGAATTGCTAAAGGTATCAATGCACCGATAAATCCCCCTTGTTGTTTATATATAATTTTTCTCATTTGTTGACGATTTTTATTATTTACTAATGATAGCAAAGGTTTCCTATGTTTACTCAATAATTGCTTTTTAGATTTACTGATTTTAATCTTGCCTTTGACTACTTTAAGTATAATATCGAGTAAATCATCGACAACATAATTTGGAAATGATTGCAAAATACTGTTTCTTTTCATACTTGGTGCCTTTAACAATGTATTGAAAAACGGGAAACTCGATGATTTTTTAACAACTTTACTTTCTTAGTGGTTTTACTTTTTGGTTTAGGTTTAGGATTTTTCGAAATAAGATTCATTGCAGGAAAATTTTCTGTAATAAGTTCTTTAGATGGAGTATAACTAGTTGTTGGTGGAACTTTTGGTTGTTTTTTACCGATATCCTGTTTTTGAAAACATGATTTTATGTTTTCAACTTTGTTTGAACTTTGTTTATACCATGGCACCTTTTGGGTTGAAAATATCTGTTTTACGCGTATATCATCAGGACATTGTGAGTGAATCGAGAAAATATATACCCATGCGGTATTTTCGTAGCATCTTGAAATGCATTGATAAGAAAATTACGGTTATTAGGGTTGCTTGTCGTCAAGAAAATCGATGACAGTTGCATCTCATAGGTTCTTGAATAACTAAATATTGTGACATTTACAATTACGTGTTCGAGTGCCACCACCTTGATGAAATAGATTG
>CAUHTR010001548.1:0-56931 GCA_959609185.1 Schmidtea polychroa | reverse complement strand
TAAACAAAATAAGTTTTTAAGCACTGAATTAATAACAGCCTTAATATGCAGCATAAAGGAGAGAAGGACTATCTATACAGATATTCTGTAATATCTGTTATATTTGGTTTTTTCGAATCAGGAAAACTACGATATTTTTCATATCGGCAATAAAGCAACAATAATCAAAAGTATTGTGGATTTACTTTCGATTATTGTTGTTGATAGTCAGATTCAGTTAAATCATCCAGATTTGGATACCAGTTTAGAGTCAGATAATACAAATATTGACACTTATACAGTTAATGTAGAAATGCCTATGAAGCAGAAATTATACGATCTGATAAAACAAAAAACAGAATATTGTGAAAAAAGAATTTGAGTACTTCCGCCAAGAGAGAATACGAGGAAAGTATATTCAAATGTTATATGATTATTTGATGACAATTCGTTCAACAAATGTTTATTCAGAAAGGGTATTGTCGGGCTCTGGGTTATTTTGTACAAAAATAAGAACAAAAATTAAGAGATAGCACTTTAAATAATTTAAGTTTTTTGAGAAGCTATTTTTTAAAAAATGTTAATAAATAGAAAACTATTAGTTAATAAAGCTATTTCTGTGTCATTATTATTTTTTACTTTATTTTTATTTGTTTCTAAAATATAATTATAGTTTGTTTAGATTTATAATAATACATTAATCTTCATATTTTATATATTTGAAATAAAAATCGTGAAATGGAAATTTAAACTTGTTTTTTTGTCAACTTTATTTTATCTTTTATAAAAAAAAAATTTCCCGGTAATTTCCCGGTAAACCGGTAATTTTATTTTCATTTAGCGATTTACCGGTAAATGAAAAAATCGGTAAATTTTCAATCCCTACCGGCAAGTAAACAGAATTACCATTAGTTCGAAGAAAGAAAAGTAATAGTACACCTAAATCCAGAATATAAAAGTTTCTATAATCTAAAAAAAATCGATAAAATTATATTATAGCAACACACAAACTTATATATAATTATTAATTTATTAATACTTATATATAAAATATTGTCTTTATAAATACCTAAAAGTAAGAGTTAAGAGTCCTTTATACGATTTACAAAAAGTTATAATTTTTATAAATAAATTACTTTATATTACATATTTTCTAAGTTAATTTGTTTGTATTTTATGCGAGTTTTGAAAGCTAAGGTAAGTTTTTATTTTACATTCAAAAGATGCAGTAAGCCTAGAGAGAGTCGTCGCCGAGAGACTGATATCTGATTGTATACCTCTAACTGACTGTCGGGCAAAATGTTATGACAATGCTGCTGTGATGAGTAGCTTGTGATATCTGGCCTTCAACAACGAATATGTGATAGAAATCACAGAGCATTGTTTATCAACTGTGATAACCACAGTACACTATGCTAAACCGGATCCACTTGTCCTCACATTTTTTGGAACACTTGACAGTATATATTCGTTTTTTTTCACATTCAACAATTCATTGAAAAGAGTTAAAAAAAAGCTGTATCCATCATAGTAAAACAGGAGTCTGAAACACGCTGGAGTTAACGATCAGAAGCTGTTACAGCTATCCACGAAGGACTGATTGAACTAGTGGAACTGCTAGAAAAATTATCGGAGAAATCAACTATGACACCTGAAACTAGAAGTGGATATCAGAACGTATTGAAACGAAATTTATAACTGCTCTCCCAGGTTTTCAAGGGTTATCAGCGGTGATTCGGACATCACGTGAAACATGATGCTTTTAACATTTCACAACCTTTTCTGCAGATAACCTGATTCCAAGGACATGTTTATGTATACAAAGAAAAGAGAACTCTTCCCAAAACAACTGATAACGTCTCTGAGATCGCTTGTGTTGCCACCATGTGTTGCCGACAGTTACAGGTGTTCATGTTGAATTTTAACTCCATGGTTTTATTACAATTCTAAAATGTCATTCTTGGAAAAATCGATCGTATACAGAAGCGCTTACAGGATCATACAATGAATTTCAAAGAAGCTGTATCTGACATTGAATTATTGGATCAAAAATTTGTCTAGCTTCGTGATGATTTAAGCCAAGTTACTTTAGAAAACACCTAAAATAAATGCACAGTCTGAGGGATTGAGGTGGACAGAATTAGGCGACGTCGGAGGATGCCTGGAGAACTGGCAAGTGAAGGAGGACTTTCATCATCAGAAGAAATTATGTGCGTTATGAAGGACGTATTTGATCGACTTCAACATGAGATGTTAACACGTTTTTTACGACTAAAAGACCTGAACTCAAAATTTGGATTTCTGCTGGACGTTAAAAATCTTCGATCCGACAGAGATGTCGACGCAATTCGTCTAAAATGCGCAGATTTTGAATATTGGCAACGAACATTTCAACGAAATTGGAGATTGCAGAATTGTGTTTAATAACCGGAATGACTCTCTACAGGAAGCTCCTTTGGATCTTCTTGGGTTTATTGTAATTTTTATAGAGACAACATATTCCCGAATCTGCGAATTTCATTGCAAATTTTGTTAACAATAGCAGTTTCAATTGCAAGCGATGAGCGGTCGTTCAGCAAATTGAAACTTCTTTTGTCGTATTTGCGTGATTCAATGGGGCAGGATCGTCTCAGTGATCTGGCTCTTCTTAGCGTTGAAAGGGAAACAATAGGAAAACAGATTTCGATTACGTGATTGACCAGTTTGCGACCATGAAGTCAAGAAAATTAAATCTTTTCTAGAATATGTAAACCATTTACTGTTGAATATAGAGTATAGTGAAGCCACCCTTGGCAGACAAGTAAACCATATTGCTTGGGAAAACAAAAAGTACACCATTATCATTTATTTTCGATATTTTCGACCAATAAAACCACAAAGAAATTACCAAAATTTAACAAATTTCTCTATTTATAATTAAGGAGAATGAATAAGCAATAAATAATTATGATAAACTCACTGACAAAAGACAATTTAGAGAATCAAAACCTTTCATTTACTCACAAACCAGAACCTACCAAACGACGCGTAGGACGACCAAGAAAAGTCATTTCAACGAGCAGCAATGAAATAGGAAATAATATTAACAAGAATTCACTAAAGGTTCCCATTAATAAATCAAATACATCACCAACGGCAAGTTTAATGGGGAACGAAAGGAATAGTTCAGACAATTCAGGCCACTTTTTAAGATTTAGAAGATTAGCAAAACAGAATGTAAATTATTGCGAGATCAAGAAGGAAAAGATCAGTAAGCCTCCAAATGAGATCTCTGACAATAATAGTTGCGAAGAAGCCTTAATAGAATTCAAAATGAAAAAAGAAATAGAAAGACAAAACAATTTTTTTAAAGAAATGAAAACATGCGAAGAAAATATAACAAATTTATATGCATAAATTTCTGTTAAATTTTTTAATAATAATAATTATAATTTTTTATTTTTACTACAAACTAAAATTTATTAAAATTTATTTAAAAGTTAAAATTTTAATTGCACCAGTTTTTTATTTGGAAATTTGTAAATAATTTATCATTTTACAATTTAATTAATTATTGCTGATATTATTAAATAGGAATAATTTAATTAAATTTGAATTAATATATTTAAATCTTCATTTGAAGTATTATAACAAACATAAATTAGAATTTTTTATTTATTTATTTATTGATTTATTTATTGATTTATTTGATTTAGGAAGGTTTTAAGAATCCATTTTTAAGGCCATATTTTTTTTGAGCCTGACAAGGATATTGGAGCGCATGGGAAAAAACTGGAAATAATATGAAACCATATGAAACCTGAAAATGTTGGAGATCGACATTGGAGAAGATCGACACGATGAGATGATATATGCATAAATTTCTGTTAAATTTTATTAATCATAATTGTGAGGTGTTTTCAGCTGAGAATTAAATATTTCAATGATTTATTAAGATAATTGAAAATGATAAATAATGGACTATTAAAATAACTTTTAAAATAATTTTTAAATTGAATTTTTTAAATTGAAATTTTTAAATAGAAAATTGAAAAGTTACATAAGTTTTTAAAAGAAGTTTTATTAGTAAATTTCGAAGTTTTAATAAATGGTTTTGAAAATATTTTATTCAATGCTGAAAATTTGTTTGAAAGTTATACAATATTTCATTAAATAAATACTTGGAATTATGACGTAAACTTTTGAACCTAATTTAAAAAATAATTTAGAAGATATTCTAGAAGCTTCTAATAATAATAATTATAATTTTTTATTTTTCTAGAAACGAAACATTAAAATTTACTTAAAAGGTAAAATATTTTTTTGTTTTAGTAGAAGCGCTATCGGCTGAGAAATTGAAATTATATTAATTAAAAAAGTAAATTAAGGTAATGCATTAAAAATAAAGTAAAATAAGTGATGTGAAATATTTTAAATTTGGGTAATATTAAAAAATCGAGTTATATTTAATGAAAAATTTTTCAACTATCAGATATTCCTGATAGGAGATAGTCTGATAGGAGATTGACAAGGACTATCTGATAGTCGAAAAATTTTTCATTAAATACTGTTGTAGTATAGTTTGGGTTTATATTAATATGTCAATATTAGTTAAATTGTTATTGTTATTATTATGTTATAGTTGTGGTATAGTTTGTGGGAGAGTTTGTTAGAGCCTAGCAGAGTCTCCTTTAAAACTTGTTTTAGGACTGCTTGTTACATGTCTTTATAACAAATCTCCATTACATTTTATACCCCATTAAAAAATTAGGTTTACTCGAACTCCATCAAACCTTTTTCAACGTACAAGTACGGTACTATGAAAAGGTTGTGAACCCTTACCTATATGATAACAATGATAATAACAATAATATTAATATGAAATTTTGTCATAATATTATAATAATACTAGCGACGACAGGAGTGTTAATATTAGGAAGCTGAACAGTAGCAATGATGATAATCGCAGTACCTGTCATTTTGGGTTGTGAGAGCATGATTTACCTAATCTGGTAATCAAGGATTGAATTTTAAGTTATTGAAAGTCGGAAATTTAACCAAAATCGTTATACCCGCCCCGCTATTATTTGATTAATTTATCGATTAGTTTAGTTAAACCATAATTTTTGCAAGGGTAACCGACTACATATCAAAAATTAACTCAGTGATTTCTGTTATTGTGATGAGTTTGAGTAAGATATAGCTTATTTTCCTACCTCCTTTAACCGATATGATCTAAGAGGATGAGCACTTAATGTAACATGTTCTGAATCAATTAGGGTCAATTAATTAAAATTTGTCTATTTTTCCGGCCGTCTCGACACGGTACGATAGACCCTATTATTATATTGTGCTAGCCACTGCAAAGGCATTATACTGCTTAACCACATGGCGTAAACCACATGGTAGACAGGAACTCTGGTGATATCAATAATCATTTTAAATGCGAGCTAATGTTGAGGGCTGTGAACCCAGCAACAAAAAAGGTGATTCCATATTAGGCTCGAATCTCGTGCATGAAAAAGGCATAGCTACGAAGATTCTAGTCATTCTTACAAAATAAATTTAAATATCATGAGGTTTATAATTATAACATTTAACAATATAAGATGATAATAATAAGACAAAAACAATAAGTTTCTTGGTAACTCGAATAAAAATTTTGGCATAAGAGTATGTGTGCGAGCACGTGTGTGCACTAGTGCAGTAAAACAAATTCGAATTCTTTGTTGATTTTGATGTTGATTTTTGTAAATAAATTTTTGCTTTGATTTTTAACATTTTATTTTTGAATTATTTTTATTAAATTTGCCACCATTATGGATATGGGCATTTCCAGAACATTCCATATTGTTTTATAATATTTTAGTGTATAATTCTTATATATTGTGCATTTTTGCTAATTCTTTTTTATAATTTTGTAATTTTGTCTCTTTTTACTAATTTTATTGGGTTGTTTGTCGGCCATGATGGCTTTCGCCGTTTTGATGGGTTGTTCTGGGGTATTATTTGTTTTCTATTATAATTTGATCTTTAAATTACTTTTATGGAAATTTCTCTGATTTTCGTTCTTAATTTGCTTTATCGCCCTAATTCGACCTTGTTTATTAGTGTTATGTGTTCGGGTTGTGTTTGAGTAAGTTTCATGCAATACTTCTTACTTATATTTGATTTTTCTTTTAATTTGGATATTTACTTTTGTGTATAATGCTCCTTATTATTTTGGTTTACTTGGTGTTTATTATGTTTTATTTTAAGTACCGATGCATTCCGTCACAATTCTAACTTTGGGTCTAATATTAAGTTTTAGCCTAACAATACTGAGCCTTTAACATCCGAAAAAGCTATGCTATGCATTTGGTGGGATCGAGAGGGAAGTTTATTATGAGCTGCTCCAGCCAGGTAAAACTATCAATTCGACGAAATACTTTTACCAACTAGACAATCTAAAGAATGAAATTGCCAGAAAACGGCCGAAATTAGCGAACAGAGTAGGTATTGTTTTACATTATTATCATTTGACTGGGATGTTTTACCTACATACATTGTTCCGTCTGACAATTATTTATTTCCATAAAAATTTGCTAAGTGTTAAAAAATTAATGTGACAAATAATTTGCCAATAAACCTCGTAAGTATTATGAAGATGGCATTATGAGGCATTATGATGGCATTATGATAGATATTGGTGGGTTACAGGTAGCCAAACATCTTACCATCTCTTGCTGTTTCCAGCGCAACCCAGAATACAAAGATAATCCTATCAATTGATACCCGATGAATGATCATCGTTAGTAATGTATCAACTGGGTGTGTACTCGCAAAAAGTGAGCGCACTACTTGCACTATAATTGTCGGGTACTCTTTGGGTCCATGGATTATCGATAGGAGATATACGTCCGATTTCACTGGTCCTTTGACTCTATTGTTTACCCACATCACACGATTTTCCATTCAACCTCATCAAACTAACATGCATCACACTAGTGTCAAAGTACTACAATTTTATTTACAAACTAATCATATTGTTCATTTATTGTTCACAAAGCAGTTTGAGTTGTGACGATCTTTGTTTAGCCATCCGCAGTCGTTTTAACCGCTCTCCCGTTTGCGTTTGGTCTTGATGGTTTTGGCTGAGTGTATTTCGGCCAGCTCTGTCGATATTGGTCGGATGGCTTCCGTCAGATGATTGTTTTCTGATTCATGCGTGTCTCCATTGCACGCATTCGTACCTTCAGCGCGCGGATTTAGGTTTTATCCTGAGCGCTCTGGAGTTGTAGTCGCTCGATTTGCTTCATGCGCTTATGCATGATTTCGGGACAAAACCAGGTCCGCTTATCTCCCGGGATCGTTCTTTAAACTTGATGATGCTGGCTTGAAGATTCTCGACTTGTCGTTGGGCCTGTTCTCTGTCTTTCCTGAAGTTCTCGAAGAGTTTGTACTCTAAATAACAACCACAATTAAAAGGATTTCTTATGTGCTATTCTCCTCTTCCGCTTGAGGTATTATCAAATTCAGTTCTCATCGGAAATATAATAGATATATAACCCTGATAATTATCCTATTTCTCTATGATTAAGCTTAAATGCAGAAAAAATAATTAGAAACAATTAGATATAAAGTTTTATAACGATTTTATTTATTATAAATGAAAATAACATAAGACATAAGGTCAAGTACTGCTCCTAAGAATGTAAATCACAAAATCACTCCTTGTTCTACCACTAAAATATAAATCACAATTGATGCAATTATCCTATAGTTAATCATGCAGATGACACGTTATTGTTATTGTTATTGCAACCACGAATTTGCAAGTTAGCATCATACACTTCGCGGAGCCGTCTTGCGGGGTCTACCGCGTTTTTTCACTTTGGCCTCCTCAATAGGCCTGCCGGCTTTGACCGCTAATGTCAGTTTTTGGGTTCAGGTCCATTGCGAATCACGGGACCCCAATTGTCGAGATCCAGGCCCCGATTACAATCATGAATCCGATACGAAGTCGGGTTATCATCTCATCGTGTCGATCTTCTTCAATGCGAGTGCTGGATTGTGACATTTCTAAACATTTTCTAAACATATGGTTTCATATTATTTCCAGTTTTTTCCCAAGCGCTCCAGTATCCTCGTCAGGCTAAAAAAATATGGCCTATAAATGGATGCAAATTAACTTTCATACCCCCATGATTCTTAAAACCTTCCTAAAAATTATCAAATTATTATTATAATAAATAATATTATAATAAATAATAAATATTAATTCAAATTTTATTAAATTATCAGCAATAATTAATTAAATTGTAAAATGATAAATTATTTATAAATTTCCAAATAAAACTTTTAAATAAATTTTAATAAATTTTAGTTTGTAGTAAAAATAAAAAATTATAATTATTATTATTAAAAAATTTAACAGAAATTTATGCATATAAATTTGTTATATTTTCTTCGCATGTTTTCATTTCTTTAAAAAAATTGTTTTGTCTTTCTATTTCTTTTTTCATTTTGAATTCTATTAAGGCTTCTTCGCAAATATTATTGTCAGAGATCTCATTTGGAGGCTTACTGATCTTTTCCTTCTTGATCTCGCAATAATTTACATTCTGTTTTGCTAATCTTCTAAATCTTAAAAAGTGGCCTGAATTGTCTGAACTATTCCTTTCGTTCCCCATTAAACTTGCCGTTGGTGATGTATTTGATTTATTAATGGGAACCTTTAGTGAATTCTTGTTAATATTATTTCCTATTTCATTGCTGCTCGTTGAAATGACTTTTCTTGGTCGTCCTACGCGTCGTTTGGTAGGTTCTGGTTTGTGAGTAAATGAAAGGTTTTGATTCTCTAAATTGTCTTTTGTCAGTGAGTTTATCATAATTATTTATTGCTTATTCATTCTCCTTAATTATAAATAGAGAAATTTGTTAAATTTTGGTAATTTCTTTGTGGTTTTATTGGTCGAAAATATCGAAAATAAATGATAATGGTGTACTTTTTGTTTTCCCAAGCAATATGTTTTACTTGTCTGCCAAGGGTGGTTTCACTATACTCTATATTCAACGGTAAATGGTTTACATATTCTAGAAAAGAGTTAATTTTTTTGACTTCATGGTCGCAAACTGGTCAATCACGTAATCGAAATCTGTCTTCCCATTGTTTCCCTTTCAACGCTAAGAAGAGCCAGATCACTGAGACGATCCTGCCCCATTGAATCACGCAAATACGACAAAAGAAGTTTCAATTTGCTGAACGACCGCTCATCGCTTGCAATTGAAACTGCTATTGTTAACAAAATTTGCAATGAAATTCGCAGATTCCCAGGTGAAGGCCAGATATATATGTATAAAGCAAAGAAATTTTTTTAAATATATTTTAATATTAAATGAGCTATTTTTGAAAATATTATCTTGAAACCAGCCCTAATAAATTTGTATTTCAATTATTTCATTATAGAAGGACAAAGTGAAATTTATAGAAATATTCATTTTACTTTTTCTTTGCTTTATTTCTTTGTCCTACTCTTCGTTAAAAAATATTTAAATGGTAATCTATATACCTTTTATATATACCATTTCCCAGAAAAAAGTAAATTTTTACCAATTAAAAGTAAATTTTTACCAATTAAAAGTAAAATTTTACCAATTAAAAGTAAAATTTTACCAATTAAAAGTAAATTTTTCTCAATTAAAAGTAAATTTTTCCCAATTAAAAGTAAATTTTAAATTGCAACCATAAATAAATAATTTAAAATTTAAAAAAATAATTATTTTTGTTTATATTTGTTTAATTACTTGTTATTATAAATAAATAAATAATTTTTGTTATTTATTTATTTTTAAATGGGAAAAATTTACTTTTAAATGGTAAAAATTTACTTTTAAATGGTAAAAATTTACTTTTCTCTGGGAAATGGTATATAGTATTAGTCATTTGTTTCATAAATTAAAATTTAATTTTAAATTATTTTTAAATAAAATATCACGATAACAAAATAATAAATTAATTAATATTTAATTCTGATCAAATGAAATTTATAAAGTCTTTATATAAAAGAACAAATTTTTTATAATTATTATTATAATTATTATTTTTATAATTATTATTATAATTATTATTACAAATATAATTATTTAAAACAATAAAGTGATAATTTAAGCCTTTTAGTGCGAATAATGTATTTAATGAAAAAGATTTAGACTATAAGAATGTCCTTGAATTATTATTATTAAAAGAAATTTATATAGATATAATCGTTGTAATTGATAAATAAAATAAAAATAATAGTTGATTTTTTGTTTTTCCTAAAGAAATATCAGCAAATAATATATGCAACAACTTAGAACTCAATTGGATAGGCGGCTACGGTCAACCAAAAACTATAAATACTAACCAATGAAAACAATTCGAATCACAGCTTTTCGAAATGCTATGTTAAAAATACAACATATAAAGAAACAGGACAACTACAATCATCAGGCAAATGGGAAAATTCAAAGGATACACAGAACAATTATATAAAGCATATGAACAAAAGCTGAAGACAGAAATTGGTTAGAATAACTATCAACAATCCTACTGGGATTAAGAAATACTCCCAATTCAATAGACAGTGAAAGGCTCGCATACAAAGTTTTTGACTGAGGAACAAATCTACCTTCACTAAAAACAATTAGCGAAAACAACAAAACAAATAACAGCCGTGAATTCGACAATAGGGAATTCGACCCAAAAGAAAGAAAAAAAATTACACACGGTAACATAGTTTTAACCACAGACTATGTCTTAGTAAAAATCCATTGACGAAAGGTTTCGAATCAAGGTACGAAAGCCCATACAAACAACTCGATCTAAGTAAAAACGGAGCCAAAATATTAAATAATATTGTTGGGGTTAGCGCAAAAACCAAAAATTCATATATAAAAGGAAAGCATAACAAAAAAATTGGAAACAACAATGAAAGTGCAAAATTAATTAAAATTTAATAAAAATCAAAAATCAATATTGAGTATGGTTGAATGCCAAATTGTTAGTCAAGTTCAGAAATTATAATGAAAATGTAATAGGGTGTTCACAAGGAAAGTTAATGCGATAAAAAACAAATTAATTAAAATTAATTAATCGGTAATGGAAAACCCGAGCCAACGGTAAGCCCGAGCACATGGGAAACCCTAGCGCTGTAGAAAAGCCGATGCGCAGTGAGACATGAGCAACAAGATAAAAGAAGGAATATTTTGAGACCTAATAAAGGGTAAACAAATTAAAGTAATCAAAAACCCTCAAATATTGATTTTAGGTCCCTGAGAAATAATTTAGAGCAATTTTCTAGATAATTGGCCTCTCATAAAATGTATAAAAAGAGACCTCAGAAGTGAACAAGCCACCATTTGGTCGAAGAGAAAAAATAGAAAACAAAGAAGTACAATCCGGCGATTAATAATTTGAAGGAGAAATATAGTAAGACTCGAACGAGAAAAGGTTTTTCTACCTTATCGAGTTGTTAGAAGATGGGAGAACGTTCAAGACTTTGAAGCTCAAATACTATATAATAGGAACAAATAGGTACAGAATAAATATACATGTGGACAATAATCAATAATGATGGTATCTATGCGATGAAAAGAATAAACATTATTGTGATAACTTATTATTAACAATTTGATTTATATTGATTTATTCTTGATGACATTATAATAAATTTGTATTGTTGTCATTGTGATCGTTATTTTTATTATTATTATTATTATTATTATTATTATTATTATTATTATTATTATTATTATTATTATTATTATTATTATTATTATTATTATTATTATTATTATTATTATTATTATTATTATTATTATTATTATTATTATTATTGGCATGGTAGCAGTGCTAAGTGCACTATATTTATTCAGAGCACGGAATGCACTATGCTTATTTAGTGTTTGCTCAAAATATTTAAATGATTTATTTTGTTTTTTCTAAAATTGGATTAGTTTTGATATGGTATATTCAAAATGGTGCTGACAATGTTACAAAGTCAAAAAATGAATTCTTTAATTAAATCAATTGTTTTACAAGATAAAATTAGTAAAAATTTATATAATCATGAATTAGTTTCATTACAGTATTATATGATCTAGTATATGTAGTGACATATCAAAGTGTTTTAGAGTTGACTTATACTGATAAATTTTTAACAACTATAGCTTCGGAGTTTAGAAATAAATATAAAAATGTGCTTGAATCTTAAAACTTTCTTTGGGACTTTTATGATTTCGTACTAATAGTTGATTCCACGTTTTTGACAGTAAAAAATAATTTTATGTCTAAGCCAAAAAAGGAAATGACATCTTTCCAAGAATCATATAAAGCGGCTAAAACTTTAAAATCAATGACAAATAAAAATATATTAAAGATGCTGGATAAAGGGATAATTCCAAAAATAGTAACAAGTAAAATTTGCAGTTTTAAAAACAGAAAATTCTATTAATTTTAACAGAACAGAGTGTATTGAAATTCAAAATGGAGTGTCAACAGGGATGTCATATATAAGTCGACTGATTTCTCAGTCAAATCACCAAAAAAATTAAGAGCTTCTAAGAAGATTTGCAAATTCAGAAATTGATATTGCAATATAATTTAGAGCATACCTACTTATACTCATCCGAGCTCAAGAAGCTGCAAGTATTTACATACACACACGCATATATACATATATATTAATTTTGGAGGAAGGAGAATGAGTCCCAATCAACAGATTTTCAATAGAAATAGACGACCTAGCCCATTTATTAATGATGGAAGAGTTAGAGTTCATTTTCGAGGGTAAATAAGGTGTTTTAACTCTCAGAAATATGGTCACATGGCGAAAACATGTAGAAATATACGAGTTGAATCTCCTAATAGAGTCCAATTTAAAAAAGAACCTGAAATAAAACAAATAAATAGTTTGGAAATTAAGGAATCGAATGATAAAATTTTGAGAGATGAATTAAAGGAATTTAAGACAAAATATGAGAGATTGCTTGAATGAAATAAAATTGATGTATCAATAAATGAATTTAAAACGTATACGAATGAAGTAAGATCAGACAATGAAGAATTAAGAGAGCAAAGAGAAAGAGATGAACAATTATTAGCAGAGTTAGATAGACAAAATATTTTGAGACAAGAATTAGAGGAATCTTTGAAAAATTATCTAGAAGATGATAGTGAGACATTACGAATAATAAATAAAATTCAAATGGAAGGAATGGACCCTGAGAGTCTGGGAAATTTAATACCGCTTTTAGAGAAGAAACAACAAGAAACTCAATTGTTTGCACTTGAAATCGAGATCAAGGAGATGTTAAGATGTTATAGTGAATATATTCGAAAAAACGAAAGATTATATAGACCACTAGAGATCACTCTAAAGACAGATGAAAGAGAACAATCTAGAACAATTATTCATGAAAAAGGAATACACGCTTGTACAAAAGTAAAAAAATTAAAACAAATAGCAAGAGCCAAGTGGCATAATAAATTAGGAATACATGATGAAATAATATTATATTTTTATGGGATGAGGATGGAAAATGAAGATTGTTTAATGGATTATGGAATAAACTCAATTGAAAATAATGTGATAACAGTTTCAGTAAAAAGACACTTAGAAGTAACTTCAGATGAAGGGGTAATTAATAGGGAAATTTCAAAACCAAGTTTAAAAGAAACTCCAAGAGGAGCCATAGGAGGCATAATGCCCACACTATTAGATGAAAAGAGATCAAAGAATAATAACGTTTCCGAGAAACTGAAAAAATAGCTAAAAAGTCGTCATTAAAAGATAAAGATGCTGATATTCTAATAGAGTTAATCAAAATCAGGTACCCAAAGTTGTATGTAGATGTAAAATCTCCAACATTTATTAGTATATATGAGAAAATCAAATTTATAGAGCCGGAGATTAGAGAATTAATGAAACGGGCAGCTGATGAAGATGAAGTTCTAGATATATTATTTACTACTGGAATTGATGAGAATCGAGTCATAACAGCAATTGCTTATCTTATTTATAGATCAGAGAATATTATAAAGACAAAGCCAATAGAACTAAGTCAAATAGCTGAAAGGATACTTACGAAACTGCAAAAAATACGATACCTTGGATACATAAAAATGGAGGGTGGAAAATCTTATGTGATGAAAATACTTTGACAGAAGTAAACACAGAGAAACAATATATTGATGACAAAGAAATTGAAAGGAAACTGAAGAATATGATAAATAAAACAATGAAAAAATCAGGGAAAAATTACCACAGATCGTTAATGTCTATAATAATAATGATGGCAATAATATTAGGTATGATAAAAGGATGTACAGGCATGATATCATATGACTGTCAAAACCCAAAATGGGGACAAAAACACTCGCTATTAGATATTGAAAACTGTCCAGAAGCGAATCCAATTAATTTAATTACAACCGAACCAAAATTATTTCATGTGTATCGGGAATCAGATTTTATACACACCGAAGCGAGAGAATGCATAATAAAATATTCAGAGGAGACTTTTGTGTGCCATAATGTAGACCCTCATTCACACCTGATACCATTACGATAACACCACAGGAATGCGAAAATGCATTTCAATCAAAAAAGATAAAAATATACGATGTCGAATTAAAAGCACAGATCGGTGCACGCGTAAAGCAGCGAGTTGATATAGTCGGATGGTCTTCCCGTGGCGGATATTGTCAAGGTGGAAAATACAAGATATGGGGACATACTATAGAAAACGCTGTAGTAAGACGAGAATATATAGTCGAACTCAGAAAGTTCAAGGCATCGTTCGATAGTGTGACACAGAAGATGATGACGTACCCATTTTGTATAACAAAAGACATAAGTTGCGATACGGGAGACTTAATGATAATATATAAAGTTGATGCATATGAATGTCCTTTGACCAAATTAAAATCGTTAAAATTCATGACAATAAAAGGTGTAACATTAGCTACAAAAAAACAATGTACAAACGAATTACCTGTCATATATAAAGGGGAAAGAGTCTACCTACAACCAATCACGAGAATATTAACGGATAAAAATTACACACCAAAAAAGATAGATAAATGCACAAATTTATTAGATCCCCTATATCAACTAAACGACGAAACATGGATAACAATGTCAGATAAAAGGTAACAAAAACACCCTTAAAATTGGAAATGACAGAACTAGATAAAAAACTTGAATTCTTTGAAGTAAATGATTTTGACAGCAATGGACTATATTCAAAAGAAGCCATAGAAAGTGCAAGAAAACATTTATTATTTCCAAACGGAAAAGAAAAAGTATTAACGGTCATTGCAAGTAAAATAATATAGAATAGTCACGATGGACAATATAACTTCGACATATTACTATCAAAGGAACACTTCAAAAAAGTTGTCTATAAAGTATTATATAGTGTATGGGGATACTTTGCAGTTTTAGGTAATGCATTTTCAACTATACTTGGTATTTATTATTCGATTGCACTACTGAAAATGATATGTTCATCATTAGTATCACTTAGACAACTAAGACAGATATTTGGTAATTCATTTAAGATTTTAGCATGTCTATGTACATTTATCGCTAAATACTTGATAACAGCAAAACATGATTAAGATATTAGAAGGATAATTAAAAAATCAGAAGAATATAGATTAATAGATGGAAATGTAAACCAAGAAAATAACTACTCAAACGAACCTGGAGATAGTCAACAATAACAAGGAGTATCATACGTAATACATACGGATCAATTAAAAAACTTACAAACTGATGTTAAGGTTAATATACCAATGAAAAGCTATAGCAGTAATATGTTCATAAAGAAACCTAACAGAATATATGGATGTTATGGAATGGAAGAAGTAGAAGAAGAAATAAAATGAGACCAAGAACCCAAATAAAAATAAATGATCAAATTATAAACGCCTTAGTAAATACAGTGGCAACAGCATCATTGATAGAAAATGAACTATTAACTGAAAAAACGACAAAGTACCATACCAACGAATGACGAATTAGTATCACTTTCTTCAGACACAATACCCATTACAGGGAATGAAAAGCTCAAAGTTTATTTTGAAAATCAGAAAATGAATCATATATTTAGAGTAGCAGACATATTCCAAAGAAAATGCATACTAGGAATAGACATTCTTAAAAATTAAAAGGATATGTAATAGATCTGTCAGATAACAAAATAAAGTGAAAAATAAATAAAAATTGCAAAAGCAATATAAACGTCTAGGCAATAGAAGATATTTAAGAAGAATATATTACAAATATATATGGCAAGAATATCAAGAAAAAACAATAACTTTGGAAGGAAAAGAGATAGATATTTACTTTGTAGAAAAAGGTTATGAGGACATAACCTTAACGCCCCAGGGAGTAATGTAAGACTTTGAAGCTCAAATACTACATAATAGGAACAAATAGGTACAGAATAAATATACATGTGGACAATAATCAATAATGATGGTATCTATGCGATGAAAAGAATAAACATTATTGTGATAACTTATTATTAACAATTCGATTTATATTGATTTATTCTTGATGACATTATAATAAATTTGTAATGTTGTTATTGTGATCGTTATTATTATTATTGTCTGGTAGCAATGATCATTGTTGTATTATCATTATTATTATAATAATTATTATTATCATTATTGTTGTTATTATTGTTATATTATTATTATTATTATTATTATTATTATTATTATTATTATTATTATTATTATTATTATTATTATTATTATTATTATTATTATTATTATTATTATAATTATAATTATTATTATTACTATTATAATTATTATTATTATTATTATTATTATTATTATTATTATTATTATTATTATTATAATTATAATTATTATTATTATTATTATTATTATTATCATTATTATTGTTGTTATTATTGTTATTATCATCATTATTATTTTTATTGTTGTTATTTTTATTATTAGTATTTTTAATATTAGTATTTTTATTATTATTATTATTATTATTATTATTATTATTATTATTATTATTATTATTATTATTATTATTATTATTATCATTATAAAGTGCATATTATTATTGGCATGGTAGCAGTGCTAAGTGCACTATATTTATTCAGAGCACGGAATGCACTATGCTTATTTAGTGTTGGCTCAAAATATTTAAATGATTTATTTGTTTTTTCTAAAAGTAGATTGATTTTGATATGGTATATTCAAAATAATGCTGACAATGTTACAAAGTCAAAAAATGAATTCTTTAATTAAATCAATTGTTTTACAAGATAAAATTAGTA
Source organism: Schmidtea polychroa (assembly GCA_959609185.1). Lineage (NCBI taxonomy): Eukaryota > Metazoa > Platyhelminthes > Tricladida > Dugesiidae > Schmidtea > Schmidtea polychroa. The sequence continues at coordinate 39,639 of CAUHTR010001548.1, read as the reverse complement.
AAAATCCATATAATCATGAATTAGTTTCATTACAATATTATATGTACAATCAATTTGATCTAGTATATGTATGACATATCAAAGTGTTTCAGAGTTGAGTTATAGTGATAAAATTTTAACAACTATATCTTTGGAGTTTAGAAATAAATATAAAAATGTGCTTGAATCTTTAAACTTTCCTTGGGACTTTTCTGATTTCATACTAATATTCCACCCAAATCACCCATAAATATAAGAGCAGCATAAGTTACAGCATACCTATATTACACATCCGAGCTCAGGAGGCTGCAAGTATTTACATACACATACACAAACACACATATATATATACATACAAAATACAAATTAAAATATATTTGAGGTGATTGTTAATTTTATAAATTTTGAACTTTATAATTTAATAAATTTATTGAACCAGTGTTTGTGTTCTTATTTTTATAGGAACCATCAAGTTGAGATCTGAGAACCTCAACAGAGTGGAAGTTATCAGAGAGAGAAAGGTGAAGATAGTGACAAAGTGTACGTGTGATAAAGATTAAATAAAAATTATTCTGTGTTGGGTTTGAGTTATTTTGCTGAATAAGGACACGAGGAGTCAGAGAGAGAACCGACTTCAAATAAAAACCTAACAATAATAAAGAAATGCGAATAAATATCCATAGATTAAAGCACTACCACCAGACAGAACAAAGCCCAAATGTAAATAAATGTAAATAAGATGTACGTGATTTTTATTTTTGTTGTTATTATTATTGGAGTTGCTGTAAAATTTGTGTTACTGTAAAAATCAACAAAGTAGTTTTCTTTGCAAGTTAAAGTGTTAACCTCCAGTTTTAAAGGGGGAAGTTATGTGCCGTATGTGTTTCTTATTTATATTGTCGCATGTTTCTTATTATTAACAAAATTAAAAATTTTAGATCAAATGAAAATGTTGATTGGAAAATTGAGATGATTAGATAAGTTACTAGTAGTATATAATGAGGACTCCAGGACACTTTCAAGGTCATGGAATATCAAGATCAAATAAAGGTCAATTGAATCATTTATTATTATTATTATTATTATTTTTTTTTTTAAATTAACATTTTATTTAATTACTTCTTTTTAATTTTTTCTTTATAATTTATTAATTAATTATTTTATGACGTTATATTTTAATTACTTACTTTAGTTAATTTTTAATTTATTACATTTAATTAATTCATTAGTTTATTAATAATTATTACCTGAATTACCAAATTACCTGAAAAACTGTCAGGCTTTAGTTAATGTTCAAAACAATGATCAATTCTGTTTTTTATATAGCATACTAGCCGTGTTACGTTATGATGATATACGTCGGGATAGAGAAAGAACAACAAAATATAACTTAAGTGGTAATATATATATATATATATATATATATATATATATATATATATATATATTTATTTATAAATGTCATAAATCATTGAATTTTGTTTTTAAGACTTAAAATGGAAATTTGAATGGTTTCCGATGAAGTTGGTTAACATTTGCCAATTTGAAGCAATGAATCCTAATCTAGCGATCAATGTTCTCAAATATAATAAGGATCCAATTAAACAAAAAACTAATGATATTTTCAAGAATCCGTTCGTTGACTTGGTATATAGAAGTACTTCGACGGGATCTCAGATATATCTCTTATTGATTGAAGAAGGTAATATTTCATTTAATCATTAAAAATATTAACTAAATTTTAGAATTAAATTATCATTTTTTGGCTGTAACTAATCTCGATCGACTGCTGAATTACAGAGATAGAGTAGAAGGAGTCAGAATCCAATCACATTGGTGTCATACGTGTCTTCATGGGTTTCAAAAACGTCCTGCTTTTGAAAGACATATAGGTCTTTGTAGGAAGAATGTGGAGCGGACGACTCTATACTCAATGCCAGAGAATAAATATATCGAATTTAAAGACTGGAGTAAAACTATAAAACAGCAGTTTGTTGTCTACGCGGACTTTGAATCAATATTACCTTTAGATGACAAGCACTTCCAAAAACATGAGCCGATTGCATCTGAATTTGTGCTTCTTCATCAAGGTTGTCCGATTCAAAATAAAACATTTGTTGGGAAAAACTGTATCATTCATTTTATACAAGCATTGGATGATATAGCTACAGACATAGTTTATCCGTGGTATAAAATTAATGGATCGAAGGAAATGATGGAACTCACTTGGGAACAGCAGGAAGAATTTACGAATCAAACTCATTGCTACCTTTGTAAAAAGATTATCAATATACCTGTTCGGGATCATGATCATTTTACCGGTCAATATCTCGGAGCAGCGTGTCAAGATTGTAATTTGGCTAGAAGAATCAATCCGTCTTTACCTGTTGTATTTCATAATCTTCGTGGATATGACATTCATCATATATTAAAATATGCAATTGGAAAATTCCCTGATTGGAATTTAAATGTTATTCCTCAATCAACAGAAAAGTTTCTCACACTTACAGCGACATCGAAAGGCAGAAGAATTAGATTCATTGATTCTTTACAATTTTTAAATAGCAGCTTGGCAAATTTATCAAAAAATTTACCATGTCTTCCACTGACCTCAGATGTTTTCGAATCACAGATGATGACTTGTAAAACCATTTTTCCTTATGATATGGCTACATCAATGGATGTTTTACAGTCAATAACGGAATTACCACCGATTTGGGAGGGAGTTAGTGAAGAAGATTATATACATGCAAATCGAATCTGGCGACAATACAACTGTGAGACACTGCTAGATTACATGCTAATATATCTCAAGCTGGATGTTTTTCTGTTGGCCGATGTTTTTGAAGCTTTCAGAGAAAAAACATTTGACGAAGGTGGACTTGAGGCTCTATCGTTTGTTTCCATACCTGGATTAGGTTGGGCATCAGCTATTAAACAGTTACCTGAACCGGTAGAACTTATTCAAGATCCAGAGCTTTACCGTTTATTTGAAGCTGGTATTCGTGGTGGAATGACATTTATCAACAAACATCATGTTGAAGCTGATGAATCCACACAAATGTCATACCTAGATGTTAATAATTTATATGGATGGGCGCTGTCGCAAAAACTTCCTGTTGGGGAATTTAGATGGTTAGAAGATCAGACTGAAATGAATGGTATTGTTGAAAGATGTGCAAATGGGGATGAGTTTGATGGAGATCGTGGATATGTTCTAGAGGTTGACATCGTCATTCCTGATAGTATACAAGATAAGCTAGATGATTTACCTATAGCTCCTGAGCTTTGTTATCCACCTGGTAGTAAAGTTGAAAAGCTGTTGTTAACTCATGAGCCTAAGAAAAACTATGTAGTTAATGGTAGAATTTTGACAGAGTGGTTGAGTTACGGCGCAAAAGTCACAAAAGTTAATCGTGCTGTAGAATTCAAACAAGTGGCAATTTTCAAAGGATATATTGATTACAATACCAAAATGAGAGCAGCTAGTACGGATTCGTTTCAGCGAGATTATTATAAGTTAAAGAACAACAGTTTATACGGTAAAACTGTGGAAAACTTGAAGAAACGTATAAATTTGAGATTATGCAACAAAAGCAAAAGATTGATAACTTATTGTAGTCATCCTATGTTTCGTCGTAGCATCAAGATTGCGGATGATCTCATTGTTGTTATACTCGATAAGGAAATTGTGTGTTTAGATAGACCAATGTATATTGGACAAACCGTACTTGATTTATCCAAACTTCGCATGTACCAATTTCAATATAAAGAACTACAGAGTTATAAAGAAGAATTCAATTGTCAAATTAATATCGTAGCTGGTGACACAGATTCCTTCTTTTTAGAGTGTAAAAATGTAGATTTACGCTTACAACTATATCCAAAAATGATTGAAGATGGGCTCCTAGATACTTCAAATTATTCAGTGACCGATCCGTTGTTCTCTGATAAAATCTGTTCTGTAATCGGGAAAGTTAGGGATGAGAATAAAGGAAATCAATATAAAGAATGGGTGTTTCTTCGATCCAAGTGCTACTCACTCCAAGACGATAAAAACACTCTAAAAGCCAAAGGAATAAGACTTACAAATTTTAATATTACACATGAGGCCTATAAAAAAGTGTATACTGATGGTGGAACAGTGAGCATCCCACAAAAAAGAATAGGAAGTGTCAATCATCAGTTGTATACTTTTATGACAGAAAAACGAGCTCTCCAATGTTTGGACGATAAAAGGTATTGGTACAATTGTAATGAAAGTTATGCCTACGGTCACTATAAGATTCGCCAAATGCATATTGCAACTGCTATGTCTAGAAATGAATGCAAATCGAAACAAGCACTTTACCAATTAAATTTATGTGAATAATAAAATATATATTGTGAATAATTTGTCTTCGTTAATTAAAATATGTTTTATCATTTAATAATTCATTTGTCCAATTATTTTAGATAATTAGTTTCAAGTAAGAAATATTATTTTCGTGTTTATTTTATTTATTTATTTATTTTTTCCGAAATATTAATATCCGGTTTATCTAAAATTAAATCATCGTTTTATTTTATAATAAATTAAATAATTTCTAATTAAAATTTTATTCAAATTGAAATATTATTGTTATCATTTACGCTCTTGTTAGAATATAATGTAAATGTAAAATTAANATTTATGACATATATATATATATATATTACCACTTAAGTTATATTTTGTTGTTCTTTCTCTATCCCGACGTATATCATCATAACGTAACACGGCTAGTATGCTATATAAAAAACAGAATTGATCATTGTTTTGAACATTAACTAAAGCCTGACAGTTTTTCAGGTAATTTGGTAATTCAGGTAATAATTATTAATAAACTAATGAATTAATTAAATGTAATAAATTAAAAATTAACTAAAGTAAGTAATTAAAATATAACGTCATAAAATAATTAATAATTTAAAATTATAAAGAAAAAATTAAAAAGAAGTAATAAAATAAAATGTTAATTTAAAAAAAAAATAATAATAATAATAATAATAAATGATTCAATTGACCTATATTTGATCTTGATATTCCATGACCTTGAAAGTGTCCTGGAGTCCTCATTATATACTACTGTTACTAAGAGATGTTAAAAAAACTTTATGAGCATTGGAAAGATTCTATAATTCCAATTTAAAGGTTTCTATTTGTTGTGATTTTTAATAAACGTTATAAGAATTAGTTATTTAAATACTTAAAAAAACACGGTAAAGATTTTATTAATAAAAATCGCCATTCGCACATCTTTGTCACTATATATTTTTGAATAATTGTCATGTTAAATAATTAAAAAAATAATTAAAATAATATTTTTTAAATAATTTTCAAAATTTAAATATAATTGATTATTGAAAATTATTTTTAAAAAATAATTGTTTAAAATTTTTATTTATAATTTAAAATTTATAGATTTTATAATTTGTTTATATATTATCAATATAGTGATGCTATCGAAATATATAGTGAAAAAGATGTACGAATGGCGAATTTTAATTAGTTATTTGTCGTATTTTTATGGTAAATTAATATTTATTTTAATAGTTAATAATAAATCGTAAAAAACGCAATTTGAACACTATACAACCCAGCAGTCCCAACACAGGTTTTAAAGATGACTCTGATGGGCTCTACAAACTCTCTCACCACAATCAACTATAACAACATAATAATAACAATAACAACTAACATAACTATCAACTTATTACAATCCCTCTCAAAATTTAAGTGCCACATACATTCAATGCCGGCGAAATTAATATAAAGATTTTTTAAATAGTTTAACTCTTTAACCACTAAAACCGTCTACAGGCGGTCATCATAAAATCATCATTCAGTTTTAATTGAAGAAGTTTTGCGCTCAAACAACTAAGATCGTCTTTCGTCTGTGATAATCCCCACCACAAGAAACAGGTTTGAACACGTTCGGTCGCGTAGTTTGCTCATGACAGGTCAGTTTGGTTGAATATTTACTAGTTGAATATTTCAATTTCAGTGGTTAAAGGGTTAAATTCAAATAAAATTCATTATTTAAATTAGATTAAAAAATATATTTTTTTAATTAATAAGATTTATGTAATATACTTATTATCCTGCTTGATTATGACAGGAAAGCGTCAAATAATATTGTTTAAACTTAATGAACATCAGATCAGTTTTATTAAATTGAATATCACAAGATGTCTTTGAGTATAGTTCCTTTTCCGAATAACTTCCAACCTCCAATTGCTTTCCACCAACTGCAACAGCTCGATGTCCAGCTACAAAGCCACTGGGATCAGTTTTGAATAATAACGGTTTGTCCATATCAATATAATAAGATAATGCTATCATTGAACAACCTAATGGTAGCATCTCAGCCGATTGGGTATAAAGCTGATTAATATCCGCAATACAACGACATATTATATCACAAGGCATTTCATATACAATTTTATATTTAAATCGAGCTGCTTCCATTTGTGCACGACATACTTGAGATGGACAATCAGGGATCATACCAATCATAACACCTCTAGTACTTTCAGTAATATTAAACAATCTTGTAGCTGAACTCTTCTCAATCATTTCCATCACACAATCTAAATAATCAACACAAATTCGAAAATTCAAAATTTCTACCCAATTTACCAGTTCAAACAAACCATAATTTTAAACAAATTCATCATACCCATTGCTCGCGTCTGTGTGCGCACATCCATTTACCATAATTCTGCACACAGATGCGAGAACAATCAACCAACAAACTGTCAGTCAGAGGCAATCCCCCTCTGACTGATCGAAACAAATATTATGAAAATATTATTATTTCGCTAATTTTATTTATTTATAAAATATTGTCATTTGATACGATAATTACAAATTCAAAGAAAATTTGTAATTAAAAATTTTTAAGAAAAGTCTAAATTTTGATATTTTTACTGCAGTTGTTGGGCTAGATTTTAGATTTCTAGATTTCTAGACCCAAAAACTCTAATTTGTGACTAAGGTTCGTGGGTACATAGCACGCAAATAGCAATAAGTTCAGTTAAATATAAAAAATACATCAAATAAACAATATTAATTAAGAGGAAAAACAACAAAAATATAAACACAGAAACTAAATAAAATGATATCAATGCAAGAAGTAGTGCAAGAAACTAACTCAAAAATAGCAAAGAAACAAAAAATTACAAAAAACAGACTCGAATAGCTTAGAAAGATGGGAAAACATTAAAGATTCTAGGAAATCCCAGAACTTTTCATAAGAATGGCAACAACCATCATAAAAGTCACCTAGAGCAATAAAAGTTATCAAAAAAAATGAATTAGGCATAAAAATAAAAATTCTTAAAAAAAACTAAGAAAAACATCATTTAAATAAAAATTAATTTTAAATTAATATGGAATGTTCTGGAATCGTTCCAAATCCATCATGGATGTAAAATTAGCAAAACCTAATTAGAAAATAAAAAATAAAAAATAAAAATAAAAATTATGGCACTAAAATTGGCATTAAAAATATCAAAAATAGAAAATAGAAAATTCTAGAATAAAAAGAATTCGAGTTTGTTTTAATGCACCAATACATACACGTATATATACCGACGCATTTTAGTCACAAAAATACTCTTTATGCCAAAAAAACTTTTGACGGTAATTGGAATCACTGCAGAAATTAACAGTAAAGAAACTTTGTTACATTATGTCATTTTTATATTATATAACCTCATAATTTTTTTGGTTTTGTGTCAGTCTATCATAAATGAATATATTATGACCTATTTTGATTTTCGTTTGTATTATCATTATTTTAATTTATGGCCAAACAAGAGTGATCAACGTCGGCGTAGATATATATAGCTCGCGACGTTGACCAGCCTTGTTTTCAGCCCAGAGTCATTCTCATGCATCAAAGAACGGGTCTACGACCTTACATGCACTAAAATTATATTTTTTTTATAACCAGAGGTCGCCACGAACTATTGGTGTTCAACCATGAGTAGGGCGGGTAAATCCATCTTGGTAGTTGGTATAGTCATAGGGAATATGCGGACGAAACAATTTCTGGGATATTAATCGCGGGTAAATGACACAATAGGGCCTATCGTACCGTATTCAGTTGAATCGGGAAAGTAGGTAAATTTTAATTAATTCGACTTTTCAGTAAATTACATAAATAAAATGAAAACCCAACTATACTATAAGAGACACAACATTAAGAAATATCACTGACTTAATATTCTACAAAACACTCTAGTAGTCGGTTAATTGCACGAAATAGTTCAAATATTTAATATGCTCAATATCGAATATTATTAATATATTCTAATTGATGCTATTTATAATTATGTTTAATCGAAAGTTTAATAATTAAAACCCAGAATCTAGATCGAGTTCAATAAATCCAAGACATTGTGTAATTTTCCAGTTTATGATACTTTAATTTTTATAAATTGAAAACCCCTGAAAATGCTGTTAAACGAACATTATATAATGTCATCAAAAATTAATTGGAAATATAGTACGGTAGGTCTATCATATTTTCCTTATACGGCCTCCAAAAAATTTCATGTTTAGAGAATCCTAGCCGGAATTTAATGGCTCAAAGGCTCATCTAATAAGTTATAATTCTACTGCACTATTTCAGAAAACTATAATTTGGTTCAAAAACCCAAAATCCACTTCGAAATAATCTACCCTTTTCTTATAAGGGGTAGTGAAAAATTAATATGGGAAGGCTAATAATGTAACGACCCAAAATTAATTCGCAACGAACTACCTATCATTATATAATATTGTACACGATCTTCATTTTTCACATTAGCATGTAGATTTTGGCACTTGCTAAAATATAATCCTTATTTGGTGTCCATTTGACTAATTATAAAATAATTCTTAAATTATTTCGAAATTTTTTTTTGTTTATTGTCATATATTTTATATACCGGTTATATAAATACTTTAAAAATAAAATATAATCCTTATTTTGTGTCTATTTGACTAATTGTAAGATAATTCTTAAATTATTTCGTAAAATATTTATGTTTATTGACATAAAAAAAATAATTTTTAAAAAAAATTTTTAAAGCCCAACCGTATTTCCCCTACAATTATGATGATGATATGTATATATTTTGATTATATTATCTTTGTGAAAATCTTTTATAACTGCCCCTTTGAATCATATAGTCGTTGATGACTACCCCGGAGAGCAAGTTAATTTATAAATTCGTTTATATTTCCTTTAAAAATTAAATTGAACAAATTTTCTTTTTTCAGACCCCCCCCCCGACCTGCATGTAGATAGTAATCTTAAAGCTTTTCTAAACTTCTGTTGATGGTAATGTCGTTATTTAATAATGGTTACGTCTTATTATGGACAATTAATATCATCCAATTTATTCGATAGAACTGGAATTTAAGAATAATACGAATATGTTAAAATTAATCGAATAAAATGGACTTGTATTCTACTACTAAGACGCAATTAATTTCTCATTTCGCCATCCATACCTATATAATACGATAGGACTCTCCATCTTAACCCCTAATTCACTATGTACTTTACCCAAACCAATTTATCGATTTTGCCCAAATGTTACTATTAATAAAAAAGTTCAAAACCAACATTATCGATTTTCTTTTCCATATAGTAAAATTTAGCCAATAGAACCGCTTCTATTAATAGAAACAATCCTGCAAACTAAAGGGTGCCCTCATCGAACTTCCCTGGTTGACCAGATAGACGATGCATACGCTCTCGTGAACGAGCCCATCAACATCGACCAAGACAGCATGAACTCCAATCTTCGTGTGAAATCCATGACACAGATTTAACCCTGTTACCCCAGAAGTATCCCATGCATGCCAGAAAGGACAAGGGATCTTTTCCCCGAGAACGACTGCTTAAGCTAGGATAAATACCCAGTACAACCATAGACCAGGAATAATGAGGAGCGTAGGTTACAGTTATAATCGCTAATTACTTAAATTCAAATGAAAAGCTAACAAAATTGCTTGATAACTATTACCTTACGCTAAACAAAGTATCTAATTAAATTCAACAAGAGCGAAAAATTGTATTCAACGAAATCATAAAATTTATTTAGGAAATCATTTTAGCCACTGAAAAAGTCTTACCGATGATATAGAAGGGTGAATGAAAAGAGGGCTACTCTAAATTCCCTCGAGTTCAAATTGTTGCCTTAAATTCCCACGGCATAGATCCAAAATTTGAAATGAACACAAATTTCCATCTAAACACCCCACAAATTGAGTATGTCGGCATATTTTGGAAATCCGCCAGGCAGCAATATCTCGAATACTTTATCCGACTGAGATCGTCATGTCCAAAACGGAGGGTTTGGAGACCCATTTCCGAAATTAGACGAATTTAAAAAGAATCAAAATTTAACTTACCCATCAAATATCAGTCGATGAGAGGGCCGCATACAACCACTATGGTCAGGGATTGCGAAGAGCTGAATATAAATTCAGATAATTAACAATACACGCTTTCCATAGTGGGTCCTAGCAGCATAATTTCCCGGAAGAATCCCGGAAGAATAAATATGACGAGATTAACAAATAAAGAGGAATCGCACACTGCGGAGCAGTGTGTTAACAACGAAGGGAGTGAGTCGATAATAAACGAGGAGATAAAAATGACAAAGGAAAATGAGATGGATTAACTGACAGAATTGAGCAGTGAAGAGAAAATACAAATGATTAAAGAATTTACCCAAGAGGAGAAAGAAAAGAGACAAAAAAGAGATGAGAGCAAGGATGAACCAAAAAGCAATGAGATAGTTACAAAAAATCGAATTAAGAGGGTACTACTACAAAAAATCGAAGACAGAATCAAAAATGAAAACCCTACATTAACTGAGGAACAAATAAAAGAAAAAGTGAAAGAGCATTGGTTCAGGAGAAATGAGTGGTTTGAAAGGAAAGAATGGATGTACGAGATACAGAAATTATGAGGTTTGAAGATAAACGAGCAACGGAATTGATATCGAAATACGGTGAATACGAGAGAACCAAATGCGAACAGGAATTAATAAAAATAAAAATAAAGTTGCCGAATGAAGAAAAACAAATAATAGAAGTTAATCCCGATTGTCAAGTCGATGAGTTAGTACGAATCATAGATCAAGAGATAATCCAAAAAGCTCGAGAAAATAGTGAGGATGGAATGATCGAAGATGTGATAATAATGTACAACCGGCATATGTTAGAAAGAGGAGATCGAACTGTAATTTATGAACTAGGAATATGGGAAGATGGAGCCGTCATTATAATCGCGATGGATGAACCCTCTGGTGGGCACAAAAACGCCACCAAAACCGATCAACAAATCAAGAGATTCCCATGGGGAATGAGAGCCAAGATGGATCGAATAATAGCAGCGTTCAACGACAAAGATTGCAAATTGATACCATGGAAAAAGGTGTGGATTGAAAGTGAAGCTCGGTGGGACTGGGAGCAGCAAAAGTTGGAACCAAACTGGATAGATAACATACCCGAGGAAATCGCAGCAGTATGGGTAAAAGAGAAACCAATCGATACTTATCAGGATATATTGTCCCAGGAGTTCCAAAATGAATTATAACAAGGAGAAGATGAGGATATACGAGAACCGGTAAGGTTAGCACCATTCACGTGGAAAATTGAGAAGTGGATGGAAAAGATAAAATTAGCGAAAGAAGGGAAAATCACACGATTAACAAGCCCACCATTCTACTCAGGACTAGGTGAATACAAAATGAAACTGCGAGTGCACCCGAACGGAGACGGAATAGGAAAAGGAGATTATGTGTCAGTATTCTTCGTCATCTGCAAAGGGAATTATGATGACAAGGTACCATGGCAATTTAGGAGAAAAGTAACGATAACGATCGAATCACTAAAAGATGACCTTGGCATACATAAAGAAACAATGAGACCAGATCCAAGGAGCACCTGCTATCAACGACCGACAACATTAGAAAACTATCGCTTCTGGGACGTCTAAATTGATATGCCTGAAGCACATTGAAAACGAGCAGTCGATATTCGTAAATAACAATGCTATCCAGATCACAGTAGAGGTGGAAACAGAAAAGGAAATGAAATCTGCCAACTGAACGAAAATTATTTGATAAAAAATTTATTATCATTTTAATAAATGATTTTTTTGTTTTTGGTTGAAATTATTTTTCACTATTCCCATTTTAAGCAGCACGGCTGTTTCAAATAGTTTTATTAAAACTGAAAATATTTTGTTTTAATCTCGAATTTGTCGACGAATTCATTTTTTTTCTATAAATACATATTAAAATTTTACTATGCATTCATTCGAAACATAATGGAAGTAAGGCGCTGATTATTATTATTATTATTATTATTATTATTATTATTATTATTATTATTATTATTATTATATTATTATTATTATTATTATTATTATTATTATTATTATTATTATTATTATTATTATTATTATTATTATTATTATTATTGTTATTATTATTATTATTATTATTATTATTATTATTATTATTATTATTATTATTATTATTATTATTATTATTATTATTATTACTAGTATTATTATTATTATTATTATTATTATTATTATTATTATTATTATTATTATTATTATTATTATATTATTATTATTATTATTATTTCTATTAATATTATTATTTTTTTATTAATATATAATTATTAATATTATTATTATTAACATTATTTTATTAATATTATTATTAATATAAATTATTAATTTACTTTTAAAGTCATTCAGTAGAACTTCAGTATTTTTTCTGATAATATTTCCAATATGGATGATGTCGGTTATTTCCATAGATGGCGCTAAATATGGACCTAAATGAACATGATGCTTTGCTGCCGAAAGATAAAAGAGGAGCAGAAATTTTTTTCATTAGTCGAGTCGTGGGAAAAAGAAAATCTGATTTTCTCATTCAATAAAACTGCCAACTGAAAGAAAATTATTATCATTTCAATAAATGATTTTTTTGTTTTTAGTTGTAATTTTTTTTCACTATTCCCAATTTAAGCAGCCCGGCTGTTTCAAATAGTTTTATTGAAACTGAAAAATCGCATATAAAATAATTTTGTTTTAATCTCTAGTTTGAAAAAAAGATTTTTCTTGCTGTTTATTAAAATTGAATAGCTCAGCCAAATCTGTCAAACAGAAATTCCATTCTTACTTCTTTTTCGCTGTCAATAGTTTCTTGGCTCATTTACTTTGATTCACTACTTTGATTCATTTCCATAAATTGAAGCCTCTAAAATATTTTTCAACAATGAAAATGCAATTAGTCTTATATTTGTTTTAAGAAATAAAGAAATGCCAAGGATGCCTAAAACTGGGCTGGGCAAAGGAAATAATAATTTGTGCTTTTGTGAAAAGCCAGTACTTTTTTGCAGCTCATTCTATTTTAATAATTTTGAATTTGGCTCTTGTATGGTTTTCGGTTGCTCGGGACATTGAAAGGAACATCGCAAAAGACCTGGAGGAAGAGGTGATAAAAATGAGAAATAAAGAAAAATAAATTGTCAATCAATTTATTAATTAAAAATGAAGATGACTGGCCAACCCAGCTTTTGGGAAAAAAAACATTCGAATATTAAATCTTTGAAAATAGGCAATATCGTAAACACGAAATTAGTAAAATAATTTTACTTTCAACATAATTTATGAATAAATTTGAGGGGCTATGAATTTCCCGTCAAATGCTGATTTGCATCATACGCAAGGGGGGTGGCGTACTATGAATGCAATTGCAGCATGTCATTAGAAAAAACTGATAATTGAGAACAAAAAGGAAGAATGGTAATTTTGGAACCTTGGATTGAATCCAATTCATGGACCTGCACCTGCTGAGGTATGCGCAGAATTAATCAAAAACAAATTACAATAATTTAAAATTTTGTCGGACCATATCGTTTCCATTACATCGGACGGAGCTGCCGTCATGCAAAAACAATGAAATTGCTGAATAAAAACCATCAGCTATGCCTTGTACACGGATTGCAATTGGCAATCGTAAATGTACTCTATAATATGAACACCCCATATGTACAAGATGATGATAATGAAACTAATTTGCCAATTATTCGAGACTCAGATTCTGATACTGATATTTCCGATAGTGAATACGATCATTTTTATATATACATCAAGAAGCAACTGAATCTTTTCAACTTGTTCTTCAAAAGGCTGAAATAAATTGTTTAATAACAAAAATACGGCAGATAGAATTAATTATAAATTATTAATTTATAGAAATCGCCAACCAAAAATAATTTATTACAAAAATATGAAAAGGAAATCACTGGGAAAGAGCTTTGTTTAATTTTAGATTGTAAAACCAGATGGAATAGGTTTATTAAATATGTTGGAGAGATTTTTATTACTTAAAGATGCTGTCCGAAAAAGTTTGATTGATTTAAAAATTGGAGTTTGATTTCAATGACAGAGAATTAAAATTACAGTTACATATAATCACAAGTTTGCAACCCATCAAGTTAGCTATGGAAACCCTTTCTAAAGAAAATACTAATTTAGCCGTTGTAACGTTAAAATTTATGTTGGATGAATTGTCTAAACAAATAAGTTTTTAAGCACTGAATTAATAACAGCCTTAATATGCAGCATAAAGGAGAGAAGGACTATCTATACAGATATTCTGTAATATTTGTTAGACCCTAATTTCGTTTTTTCGAATCAGGAAATCTACGATATTTTTTCATATCACCAATAAAGCAACAATAAACAAAGTATTGTGGATATACTTTTGATTATTGTTGTTGATAGTCAGATTCAGTTAAATCATCCAGATTTGGATACCAGTTTTAGAGTCAGATAATACAAATATTGACACTTATACAGTTAATGTAGAAATGCCTATGAAGCAGAAATTATACGATCTGATAAAACAAAAAACAAAATGACAGGAAGGATGAGTTCCACAACAAAAAAACAAAAAAAATGGCAATATATTGTGAAAAAAGAATTGGAGTACTTTCCACCAAGAGAAAATACGAGGAAAGTATATTCAAATGTTATATGATTATTTGATGACAATTCGTTTAACAAGTGTTTATTCAGAGAGAGTATTGTCGTTGTAGTTGCTCGATTTGCTTCATGCGCTTATGCATGGCTTCGGGACGAAGATTCTCGACTTGTCGTTGGGCCTGTTCTCTGTCTTTCACGAGGTTCTCGAAGAGTTTGTACACTAAATAACAACCACAATTAAAAGGATTTCTTATGTGCTATTCTCCTCTTCCTCTTGAGGCATTATCAAATTCAGTTCTCATCGGAAATATAATAGATATCAAACCCTGATAATTATTTTATTTCTCTATGATTAAGCTTAAATGCAGAAAAATAATTAGACACAATTAGAGATAAAGTTTTATAACGATTTTATTTATTATAAATGAAAATAACATAAGACATGAGAGTAAATCACAAAATCACTCCTTGTTTACCGCTAAAATATAAATAACAATTGATGCAATTATTCTATAGTTAATAATGCAGATGACACGTTATTGTTATTGTTATTGCAGCCACGATTTTGCAAGTGTGCATAATGAACTTCGCGGAGCCGTCTTGCGGGGTTTACCGCGTTTTTTCACTTTGGCCTCCGCAATAGGCTTTGACCGCTGACAATTTGGTTCAGTTTTTATCCATGCTGGGGCATCGGGTTCAGGTCCATTGTGAATCACGGGACCCCAATTGTCGAGATCCAGTCCCTGATTACAATCATGGATCCGATACGATATATATCGGGTGCGAAGTCGATCTTCTTCAATGCGAGTGCTGGATTGTGACATTTTGTCTTTGTATTTCTTTTTTCATTTTGAATTCTATAAGGCTTCTTCGCAAATATTATTGTCAGAGATCTCATTTGGAAGTTTACTGATCTTTTCCTTCTTGATCTCGCAATAATTTACATTTGTTTTGCTAATCTTCTAAATCTTAAAAAGTGGCCTGAATTGTCTGAACTATTCCTTTCGTTCCCCATTAAACTTGCCGTTGGTGATGTATTTGATTTATTAATGGGAACCTTTAGTGAATTCTTGTTAATATTATTTCCTGTTTCATTGCTGCTCGTTGAAATGACTTTTCTTGGTCGTCCTACGCGTCGTTTGGTAGGTTCTGGTTTGTGAGTAAATGAAATGTTTTGATTCTCTAAATTGTCTTTTGTCAGTGAGTTTATCATAATTATTTATTGCTTATTCATTCTCCTAATTATAAATAGAGAAATTTGTTAAATTTTGGTAATTTCTTTGTGGTTTTTTGGTCGAAAATATCGAAAATAAATGATAATTGTGGATATTGGTGTACTTTTTGTTTTCCCAAGCAATATGGTTTACTTGTCTGCCAAGGGTGGCTTCACTATACTCTATATTCAACGGTAAATGGTTTACATATTCTAGAAAAGATTTAATTTTTCTTGACTTCATGGTCGCAAACTGGTCAATCACGTAATCGAAATCTGTTTTCCCATTGTTTCGCTTTCAACGCTAAGAAGAACCAGATCACTGAGACGATCCTGCCCCATTGAAGCACGCAAATACGACAAAAGAAGTTTCAATTTGCTGAACGACCGCTCATCGCTTGCAATTGAAACTGCTATTGTTAACAAAATTTGCAATGAAATTCGCAGATTCCCAGGTGAAGGCCAGATATATATGTATAAGCAAAGAAATTTTTTAAATATATTTTAATATTAAATGAGCTATTTTTGAAAATATTATCTTGAAACCAGCCCTAATAAATTTGTATTTCAATTATTTCATTATAGAAGGACAAAGTGAAATTATAGAAATATTCATTTTACTGTTTCTTTGCTTTATTTCTTTGTCCTACTCTTCGTTAAAAAATATTTAAATGGTAATCTATATACCTTTTATATATAGTATTAGTCATTTGTTTCATAAATTAAAATTTAATTTTAAATTATTTTTAAATAAAATTATCACGATAACAAAATAATAAATTAATTAATATTTAATTCTGATCAAATGAAATTTATAAAGTCTTATAATAAAGAACAAATAACATGATTTTTTATAATTATTATTATAATTATTATTTTTATAATTATTAATAATTTATTATTACAATTATAATTATTTAAAACAATAAAGTGATAATTTAAGCCTTTTACTGCGAATAATGTATTCAATGAAAAAGATTTCGACTATAAGAATGTCCTTGAATTATTATTATTAAAAGAAACTTTATATAGATATAAGACGTTGTAATTGATAAATAAAATAAACAATAATAGTTGATTTTTTGTTTTTCCTAAAGAAATATCAGCAAATAATATATGCAACACCTAGATCTCAATTGGATAGGCGGCTACGGTCAACCAAAAACTATAAATACTAACCAATGAAGACAATTTGAATCACAGCTTTTCGAAATACTATGTTAAAAATACAACATCCAAAAGAAACAGGAAAACCGCCTACAATCATCAGGCAAATGGGAAAATTCAAAGGATACACAGAACAATTAAATAAAGCATACGAACAAAAGCTGAAGACAGAATTGGTTAGAATAACTATCAACAATCCTACTGGGATTAAGAAATACTCTCAATTCAATAGACAGTGAAAGGCCCGCATACAAAGTTTTTGACTGAGGAGCAAATCTACCTTCACTAAAAACAATTAGCGAAAACAACAAAACAATTAACAGCCGGGAATTCGCCAATAGGGAATTCGACCCAAAAGAAAGAAAAAAAAATTACACACGGTAACATAGTTTTAACCACAGATTATGTCTTAGTAAAAATCCATTGACGAAAGGTTTTCGAATCAAGGTACGAAAGCCCATACAAACAACTCGATCTAAATAAAAACGGAGCCAAAATATTAAATAATGTTGTTGGGGTTAGCGCAAAAACCGAAAATTCATATATAAAAGGAAAGCATAACAAAAAAATTGGAAAAAACAATGAAAGTGCAAAATTAATTAAAATTTAATAAAAATCAAAAATCAATATTGACGGGTATGGTTGAATGCCAAATTGTTAGTCAAGTTCAGAAATTATAATGAAAATGTAATAGGGTGTTCACAAGGAAAGTTAATGCGATAAAAAACAAATTAATTAAAATTAATTAATCGGTAATGGAAAACCGAGCCAACGGGAAGCCCGAGCACATGGGAGACCCGAGCGCTGTAGAAAAGCCGATGCGAAGTGAGATCCGAGCAACAAGATAAAAGATGGAATATTTTGAGCCCTAATAAAGGGTAAAACAAATTAAAGTAATCAAAACCCTCAAATATTGATTTTAGGTCCCTGAGAATAATTTAGAGCAATTTCTTAGATAATTGGCCTCTCATAAAATGTATAAAAAGAGACCTCAGAAGTGAACAAGCCAACATTTGGTCGAAGAGAGAAAAAAAGAAAACAAAGAAGTACAATCCGGCGATTAATAATTTAAAGGAGAATATAGTAAGACTCGAACCAGAAAAGGTTTTTCTACCTTATCGAGTTGATTAGAAGATGGGAAGAACGTTCAATACTTTGAAGCTCAAATATTATATAATAGGAACAAATAGGTACAGAATAAATATACATGTGGACAATAATCCAATAATGATGGTATCTATGCGATGAAAATAATAAACATTATTGTGATAACTTATTATTAACAATTCGATTTATATTGATTTATTCTTGATGACATTATAATAAATTTGTATTGTTGTCATTGTGATCGTTATTTTTATTATTATATTATTATTATTATTATTATATTATTATTATTATTATTATTATTATTTATTATTATTATTATTTATATTATTATTATATTATTATTTTATTATTATTATTATTATTATTATTATTATTATCATTATTGTAATTATCATCATTATTATTGTTATTGTTGTTATTTTTATAATTAGTATTTTTAATATTATTATTAATTTTATTATTATTATTATTTTTATTATTATTATTTTTATTATTATTATTATTATTATTATTATTATTATTATTATTATTATTATTATTATATTATTATTATTATTATTATTATTATTATTACTATTATTAATATTATTATTATTATTATTATTATTATTATTATTATGTGCATATTATTATTGGCATGGTAGCAGTGCTAAGTGCACTATATTTATTCAGAGCACGGAATGCACTATGCTTATTGGTGTTTGCTCAAAATATTTAAATGATTTATTTGTTTTTTCTAAAGTGGATTATTTTGATATGGTATATTCAAAATGGGGCTGACAATGTTACAAAGTCAAAAAATGAATTCTTTAATTAAATCAATTGTTTTACAAGATAAAATTAGTAAAAATCTATATAATCATGAATTAGTTTCATTACAGTATTATATGATCTAGTATATGTAGTGACATATCAAAGTGTTTTAGAGTTGACTTATACTGATAAATTTTTTAACAACTATAGCTTCGGAGTTTAGAAATAATATAAAAATGTGCTTGAATCTTAAAACTTTTTTGGGACTTTTATGATTTCGTACTAATAGTTGATTCCACGTTTTTGACAGTAAAAAATAATTTTATGTCTAAGCGAAAAAAGGAAGTTAGTGGCCCGCTGCAACAATTTCTTTTGTTGCACGATTTTTTTTTGTTGCAACTTTTGATTACGCAATTTTCACACTATAGTGAGGGGGTTTTTTTGGTCCTGGGATTTTCAATACAAAAAAAATTTTCCATTACCGATTAATTAATTTTAATTAATTTGTTTTTATCGCATTAACTTTCTTGTGAACACCCTATTACATTTCATTATAATTTCTGAACTTGACTAACAATTGGCATTCAACCATACTCAATATTGATTTTTGATTTTATTAAATTTTAATTAATTTTGCACTTTCATTGTTTTTTCAATTTTTTGTTATGCTTTCCTTTATATATGAATTTTCGGTTTTTGCGCTAACCCCAACAACATTATTTAATATTTTGGCTCCGTTTTTATTTAGATCGAGTTGTTTGTATGGGCTTTCGTACCTTGATTCGAAACCTTTCGTCAATGGATTTTTACTAAGACGTAATCTGTGGTTAAAACTATGTTACCGTGTGTAATTTTTTTTCTTTCTTTTGGGTCGAATTCCCTATTGGCGAATTCCCGGCTGTTAATTGTTTTGTTGTTTTCGCTAATTGTTTTTAGTGAAGGTAGATTTGTTCCTCAGTCAAAAACTTTGTATGCGGGCCTTTCACTGTCTATTGAATTGGGAGTATTTCTTAATCCCAGTAGAATTGTTGATAGTTATTCTAACCAATTTCTGTCTTCAGCTTTTGTTCGTATGCTTTATTTAATTGTTCTGTGTATCCTTTGAATTTTCCCATTTGCCTGATGATTGTAGGTGGTTTTCCTGTTTCTTTTGATGTTGTATTTTTAACATAGTATTTCGAAAGCTGTGATTCAAATTGTCTTCATTGGTTAGTATTTATAGTTTTTGGTTGACCGTAGCCGGCTATCCAATGAGTTCTAGGTTGTTGCATTTATTATTTGCTGATATTTCTTTAGGAAAAACAAAAAATCAACTATTATTGTTTATTTTATTTATCAATTACAACGTTTATATCTATATAAGTTTCTTTTAATAATAATAATTCAAGGACATTCTTATAGTCGAAATCTTTTTCATTGAATACATTATTCGCAGTAAAAGGCTTAAATTATCACTTTATTGTTTTAAATAATTATAATTGTAATAATAATTATATTAATAATTATAAAAATAATAATTATAATAATAATTATAAAAAATCATGTTATTTGTTCTTTATTATAAAGACTTTATAAATTTCATTTGATCAGAATTAAATATTAATTAATTTATTATTGTTATCGTGATATTTTATTTAAAAATAATTTAAAATTAAATTTAATTTATGAAACAAATGACTAATACTATATATAAAAGGTATATAGATTACCATTAAATATTTTTTAACGAAGAGTAGAGTAGGTAGTTAGTAGGGGGGGGGGTTGTTGCAACTTTTTTTTGTTGCACGATTTTTTTGTTGCAACTTTTGATTACGCAATTTTTTCCACACTATAGTGAGGGGGTTTTTTTGGTCCTGGGATTTTCAATACAAAAAAAATTTTTCAATACAAAAACGATGGTCCTGGGATTTTCAATACAAATAAAATTTTTTCAATACAAAAATCCGACTACCACTAAAAAAGCCAAGGATTTTTCACACTATAGTGAGGGGGTCTCGATGGTCCTGGGATTTTCAATACAAAAATATTTTTTCTATACAAAAATCCGACTACCACTAAAAAAGCATGGAATTTTCAGACTATAGTGAGGGGGTCTCGATGGTCCTGGATTTTCAATACAAAAATTTTTTTCAATACAAAAATCCGACTACCACTAAAAAAGCCAAGGATTATTCAGACTATAGTGAAGGGGTCTCGATGGTCCTGGGATTTCAATACAAAAAATTTTTTTCAATACAAAATCCGATTATCACTAAAAAAGCAAGGATTATTCAGACTATAGTGAAGGGGTCTCGATGGTCCTAGGACTTTCAATACAAAAAAATTTTTTCTATACAAAAATCCGACTACCACTAAAAAAACATGGAATTTTCAGACTATAGTGAGGGGGTCTCGATGGTCCTGGGATTTTCAATACAAAAAAATTTTTTCTATACAAAAATCCGACTACCACTAAAAAAGCATGGAAATTTTTACACTATAGTGAGGGGTTCTCGATGGTCCTGGGATTTTCAATACAAATAAACTTTTTTCAATAGAAAATCCGACTATCAATAAAAAAGCATGGTAATTTAAGGTCTCAGGATATTTTCAATACAAATAGGTGTCTACACTAAAAAAGCCAAGGATTTTTCAGACTATAGAGAGGTGGGTCTCCTGGTCCTGAGAAAAAGGTGGTCTACACTAAAAAACGTGGTAAATTTTTCAATTAAAGTAAATAATGGTCCTAAAAAATTAAATTACAGTAAATTATGGTCAAAATTTTTGAATTACAGTAAATTATGGCTCAAATTTTTGAATTACAGTAAATAATGGTTCTTAAAAATAAATTACAGTAAATAATGGTCCAAATTTTTCAATTAAAGTAAATTATGGTTCTAAAAATTAAATTAAAGTAAATAATGGTCCTAAAAAATTAAATTAAAGTAAATTATAGTTCTAAAAATTAAATTACAGTAAATAATGGTCCAAATTTTAAATTAAAGTAAATTATAGTTCTAAAAATTAAATTACAGTAAATTATGGTCCAAATTTTTCAATTACAGTAAATTATGGGCTAAGATTTTTAAATTAAAGTAAATTATGGTCTAAAAATTAAATTAAAGTAAATTTATGTTCTAAAATATTAAATTAAAGTAAATAATGGTCCAAATTTTAAAATTAATGGTTCAAATTTTAATTAAAGTAAATCAAGGTCCAAAATTTTAAATTAAAGTAATGAATGGGCTCAAATAACTAAATTTATGTTCTAAAATATTAAATTAAAGTAAAAATGGTCCAAATTTTAAAATAATGGTTCAAATTTTTAATTAAAGTAAATCAAGGTCCAAAATTTTAAATTAAAGTAATGAATGGGCTCAAATAACTAAATTAAGGTTCTAATAAATTAAATTAAAGTAAATAATGGTCCAAATTTTAAAAATTAAGTAATCAATGGTAAAAAAATTTTAAATTAAAGTTAAATAAGTAAATTAAAGTAATAATTTTTAAATAAGTAAATTAAAGTAATGTAATAAGTAAATTAAAGTAAGATTTTAAAATTTATTAACAAAAAGTTGAAATAATAGAAGGTGTTTGAGATTGAAATTTTTTAATGAAAATTTTTATGAAATAATTTTTAAGTAATTTTTAATAGAAATTTTTTATGGAATAATTTTCAATGATAATTTTAGATGGAAATTTTTATGGATTATTTTTTTAAGTAATTTTTAATGAAAATTTTTATGAAATATTTTTCAATGATAATTTTAGATGGAAATTTTTAAGATAATTTTTAATGTAAATTTTTATGAAATATTTTTCAAAGACAAATTTTAATAATAATTCAACAACAAAACAACAACTTAGTACCAACAACCAGATACCTACAACTAGTTACTAACAGCCAGTTACCTGCTACTAAGTACCTACAACCACCTAACAAATACTTACAACCAAAAACAAACAACCAACTAGGTACCATCTACCAAGTACATACAACCAACAACAACCAAGTACTAAGCATTATCAACCAACTACTAAGTACCTACAACCAACTAGCTACCACCTACCAAGTACCAACAACCAACAACAACCAAGAACTAAGCATTATTAACCAACTACCAAGTACTAAGCATTATTAACCAACTACCAAGTACTAACAACCAACAACAACCACCACTAAGCATCATCAAACCAACTACTAAGTACATACAACCACCTACCAACTACTTACAACCAACATTAACAGATACCTACAACTAGATACTAACAACCAGTTACCTGCTACCAAGTACAACATCAACCAACTAGCTACAACCTACCAACTACTACAACCGACAACAAACCCATTAACTAGCTACTAAGTACTATCAACCCACAACAACTACTAGATACTAACAACAATTACCAGATACCAAGTACCAACTACTAACAACCAAGTACTAAGCATTATCAACCAAGTACTAACAACCAAGTACAAGATACCTAGTACTAAGCACTGTCAACTAGATACCAAACAATTAACAACTAGATGACCACGTGAAATTATTAAATTATTAAATTTTTTAAATTAACTAATCAATAATCTAAAATATTAAAGTTAAAGTCATTTAGGATGAAAGATTTCTGGGATTTTCAATATTAATTTTAGATTGCAAATCTTCGTCAATTAATCACTGACCACATGAAATTATTAGTTAAATATGAAAATAATGGTTATAATTAGTTGTTTAGTAAATTATGGCGTAAAATAAGTAATAAAGGATAATTAGGTAATTTAAGGATAAGTAAATTAAAGTTAAAAATTTTAAATAAGTAAATTAAGGTTCAAAATTAAAATTAAGTAACCAATGGTTCAAATTTTAAATTAAAGCTAAATAAGTAAATTAAAGTAATAATTTTTAAATAAGTAATGTATAAGTAAATTAAACTAAGATTTTTAAGTTTATTATCAAAAGATTGAATAACCACCAACTTTTTTGAGAATGTAATTTTTAATGAAAATTTAAATGGAAATTTTTTTTTAAATGTAAATTTTTTCAAAGTTAAATGAAAATTTTAATGGATAATAATAATAATAATAATATAATAATAATAATAATAATAATAATAATAATAATAAAATAATAATTCAACAGTCCCAACAATCGGTTACTAAATATTTTTAACTAGGTGCTAACAAATAAGTACCAAATACTTTCAACATGATACCATGTACTAACTCTCAAACAATCAGATACTTACAACTAACTACTAAATATTCTTCATTGTATTTTATGAAATGCATTTTAAATTAATTTTTGATCTGTCTTCAAAAATATGTTTAATTACAAATCAATAGAAAACCTTTTCAAATTTAACAAAAATGTTTGATTTTCATCAAAAACCACAACTTAATCACTTTAAAAACACCACGTGAAATTCAAAAATAATTTAAATTACAATGAAAGACTAATGAATTCTAATTTACAAAACATTCTTCTTTTATTGATAACTTATTATTGCATCGTAAAATCGCATTCAATAAATACTTATTGTTGATCAGTTTTATTATATATACTCTGAGTTTATCCGACAGGATGTTTGACCCCCTAAGGGTACTGGTCGTAAGGGTACTGGTCGTAAGGGTACTGGTCGTAAGGTATTAGTCGTAAAGGTATTATTCGTAAGGATATTGCTAACTCTCAATCCCTACCTACCCATTAACTAGCTACTAAGTACTAACAACCAGGTCTCAAACAACTAAATACTAAACACTTACAATCAACTAACAACCACCATCAAAACCCATCGAGAAATTAACAATATCAACCTACAACTAGATACTTACAACAATATACCAAACGCTATCAGTTAAGTACTTACAACAAGATACCAAGACTATCAGTAAAATACTATCAACTAGATACCAAGTAACAACAATAGTAGTGTTAATAGTACTCACCCAGCACACCTACCCACTTTTATGCCTCTATTTCTCATATTTTCCTCCTTTTAGGCACTATATTTTGACTTTTGTTTCTTTCAAAAACCCTCTATTTCTCATATTTTCCTCCTTTTTAGGCACTATATTTTGACTTTTGTAACGCTATAAGAATCTAAAGAATAAAACAGAACAAGAAGAAAAAAGCTAGGAAACGATGAAAATTATAGTTCATATGGGGAAAAGGTCCGCGGGATGAGTACTTTAAACACCACTATAGATGTCTTGATGTTATAAGGATTTAATGTTATAAGGATTTAAGTCAGACCCATTGCCATGGTTACCTGTTGCCATGGTTACGAGCTATATTTGGGGAAAAATAAAAAAAGAATGAAAAAAATAAAACCGGGTATCCAACAAAAAAAATTTTTTAAAAATGATCATTGTGAAGTTTGTAATAAAACTTTTAAAACTAAAAGCGCATTAACTTCTCACAAGAAGTCAAAAGACCATTTAATAGAGCAGACATGTTAGATGACACCAATTCCAAAACCTGTTCTAAATGTAAGGTTAGATATTTATTTTCTGGATACAAGAAACATTTTAAAAACTGTATTGGAGTTCCTAAAATTAGAGAAATATTTGAATGCCCCACATGTGGAAAAAAATGAAGATAATCTTTTTACTTAAGACATGTAGAAGAATGTTGTCCCAAGGTAGACTCTGATTCAAATTCAAGACTGAAAAAGCCTGAAAAATTAGAGTTTAATTGGGATGGCTTCAATTATGTTGATGAATTGCAGAAGTGTAAAAAAACGGACCCGCATCAATCACAATATTAAGAGGAAATAAAGTAAGAATATTATCATCAATGGATAATGCTATAGAAAAATTTGGTAGATCAAGATTTAATGTTATTAAAATGAAAAAATCAGTAATTGCAAGATATTGGAGAGGAGGGGATTCAATACTCAACCTCTAGATGTAAGAATTGAAACCTCTTATAAACATTTATTTTCTACAAAAGGAGGAAATAAAATTATTAATGATACAGCTAAAGAATTGGAAAAAGCAATGGAGAGGTGGAACAAGAACTGGGAGAATCTAATTTAGTATTCCACTCTTTCTATCTATGGAAATTGAATATTGGAGAGCAGCACCACCAATCCTAAATCTTATATTCATACACCATTCGAGTCCAACTATGTTGTAAATGTAAAGAATGCTGATAAGAAATGTTTTCAATGGTCAATCCTAGCACATTTACACCCTCAAGCAAGGAATCCAGATAGAGTTTCAAATATAAAGAATATGAAAATGAATTAATTTATCCACCAGGATTTGAACATCCAATGAAAATTGAAGACATTTCAGAATTTGAAAAATTAAACAATCTTAAATTAATGTTTATCAATTCATTCCAACTAAAACAAAAACTAAAAAAAATAAAAACTATAACAGATTATTCCTATTTATATCTCCAACGTGACATAGAAGATGAAAATAGAGAAATAAATCTTTTAATATTACAAGAAGATATGCCAGAAGAAGATTTTGATGATGGTGAAGGGTAAGGGGTCATGGGAGAATATGGAGAAGATCTCAAACCATTCATCCAAGAAATAATTTGGGAGAGGAAGGAGAGGGAGAGGAAGGGACAAGCAGGGACACGGGGGATGAAGCAAGCATAGAGAAAAAACTTCATTATTCTAATAAAAAATTTTCAAAAATTTATGAGTGGAAAAACACTTTCATTCGTGGAGGGACATGTTGTAAAAGATGTCTTTTATCATTCAAGTTCAAAACTTGCTGCTATTAAACATGAGAGACTCTGTTGTATGAATCAACCCGCTTTAATAAAAATGCCATTGAAGAAAAATGCTAATATGAGATTTAAAAATTATTCCAAATTATTAGAAACATTAGGAGTAGTTTATTGTGATTTTGAAGCTATAAACATAAAAACAAAGGCGCGTAATGACAAACACCGTAAAATTACCAAAACAATTACCTTCTGCATATAAATTATTTTTTAAAAGTAATTATCCTGAACTCATAGAATCTAGAGAATATGTATTTAGAGGAAATTCAGAAGAAGAAACTCTAGATCATTTGTTAAGATTATAAATAATCTAGAACATGAATTGTTTAATATATTAAAAACAAACTTTCCTATGAATTTTTGTGGAGTATTCAATTCTGGAGCACAAGAGCAAGAGTTTCGAAATGCAACACATTGTTGGAGTGTAAACAACAGTTTGAGGATTCAATTACTGAGGATGAGGATTCAATTACTGAGGATGAGGATTCAATTACTGAGGATTCAATTACTGAGGAATTGAATGCTCACGAGGATGTAGAGTCTTTAAGATCTTTGAATGAGAATTCAATTACAGAAGAGGATACAGATGAAGAAGAAACACGATTACTTAAATAGAGTAAATAATATAGAGTTTAAATAATTAGAGTAATAATAGTAGAGTCAATTAAAGTTCCAGATTATGATTGTTTTAGAGTCAATTAAAGGAGCAGATAAAATGTAATGTGTTTTAAAAGAGAAAATAATTATAGAGAGCAGCATCAAAAAGTGTAATGTAAATTGTAGAAAACCTAAATTTATTCCAGTTATATTCCATAATCTTTTTGTTATGATATCCATCTGTTTATAAAACATTAGCAGCAAATGCTAAAAACTCTTCAAAGTTATCGGCTTAACAAAGGAAAAATATAAATGTGTTCAATATGGATGCTTCAAATTTTTGGACTCGTTAAACTTCTCGCATGTCTCTAGATGGGATAGCTAAAACATGATTCTGAGGACTTTAAATATACAAAAGAATATCTAAAGAAAAATAATATTCCATTAGAGGAGTATTCAACATGCTTAGCAAAAGGTGTCTATCCATATGATTACATAGATTCATTTGAGAATATATATGAATCAGAATACCTTCCAGTCAAGAAGATTTCTTTTCAATCTTAACCCAATCAGGAATATCTAGATCAAGAATATCAGAGAGCAAATAAAATGTGGCTCTTGTTCCACTGTAAAAACCTAGGAGAATACACAGATGTATATTTATCCTTTGGATGTTTATATCCTAGCAGATTGTTTCGAGACATTTTCAAAAGCTTTTGAATTAAAACCTTATAATTATATAACCGCTCCCTCTCTAGCTTGGGATATATTATTATATACTATATGCATGGAGGAGAGGGTCACAGGGATAGAGAAAACCATTGAATTATTAACAGATCTTGACATGTTTAATTTATATAAACATAATATTCGAGGAGGTATTTCTACAGTTCAAGGAAATAGAGAAATAAATGCAAATAATTTTATGACCTTTTTCCCTAAATTCTTTAAAGATCCTGATGCTTTATATATGGATATAACTGATCCGGATGATCTCAAGGAAATAATGGAAGGTATTTCTAATCCTTCTGAAATAATGTATATAGATGCAACAGCTTTATACGCAGGAGTAATGACTCAATACCTTCCAATTGGTAAGTTCAAATGGGTGGATTGCTTGACCCTCCCAACTAATATGGATAAAACTGAGGAATTAATTCAAGAAATCCTAAAAACACCAAAGGACTCAGAATATGGATATATTATAGAATGTGATCTTGAATATCCTGATGAAATAAAATCAAGAACAAGATACTTTCCATTTGCTCCTATAAGAAGAAAGATCTCCATCAATGAACTTTCAGATTGGCAGATTGCCCAAGATAGAAATCCATGTGTAAAACTTTTATGTGATCAAACTGATAAAACTTATTATCTTTGTCATTATCGCTTACTCCAGTTTTATCTATCACATGGAATGGTTTTAAAAAAGGTACACAATATTATTAAATTCAGACAAGCTCCTTTTATGAAAAAATTCATCGAGGGAAATATCTTAAAGAGAAATGCAGCAAAGAGAGCTGGAAATGCATTTCTCGATATGATTTATAAACTTTTAAACAATGCAGTCTTTGGAAAGACCATGGAGAATATTGATAAATATACCCGAGTAGAACTTTTAACAAATACACCCGAGGATCTTAATAAATATAATAGAATAATTGGAAAACCAACATTCAAAAATGCAGAAATATTCTCTAGCAGTCTTGTAGCCATTGAGATTAAAAACTCTGTAAAAACTTATAACAAACCAATCTTTATCGGTTTTTCAATTTTAGAACTCTCTAAGCTTCAAATGTATGAGACCTACTATGATGTCCTAGTACCTCATTTTAAAGATCGAATATCAATGCATGCTATGGATACCGATAGTATGTTTTTAAAAATTCATAGTGAAAATTTAAAAAAGGAAATCTCTGAAAGCCAAGTGCTTTCAAAATTAATAAACAACTCTGGAGAATTATTTACTTTTAAAGATGAGAAACCGAATACTCCAATAACTGAAGGAGTATTTATTAGGCCAAAACAATATTCCCTTGAAATGAAAGACAAAGAAAGATGGGAAGAGCATACAATAAAAATCATAACGGGCACAAGGGAGTTTGATCACACATTTGAATATCCTGTATTCCCAAAGCAAGGGAAAACATATAAAGAAAATAAAAGCAAAGGAATTCAAAAATCAGTATCAAAAACCTTTACACATCAAGAATATAAAGACTCATTACACAAAGATTATAAAAATAAAATTGCAAAAACCCATCATCTTAAATCAGAGAAACATAACATGTATCTTGAAGAGTGTAACAAGATTGCTATAACAAACTATGATGACAAAAGATTTATACTTTCAGACTTGAAGACAACATTACCTATTGGAAATGATTTAATCCCCATAATAAAAAATCTTGATAAAATAAATGAAATTTATAACCTAGAGATTACAGATCTTAATATTGCTAAAGTAGAAATTCAATATCCTATTAACCCTGCAATATTAATAAAACCTTTATATAATCAAGTACAAAATATAAAACCTATAGAACTTAAATATTTTAATACTGATCCAGAATATATCCAAGGACTATCACCAGAAGATTTTAAATCTCATAGATTAATGTTAAAAGATATTATTACTGTAGAAACTCCCAATCAATTACGACTGATCAACTGACTGTTTTTGACTGTTTTATCCTTTTATAAATGTCAATCAATTTAAGTTATTCATTAGCAGAGAAAATAATTCAAAATATTAATAATCTACATGATGTACAGGATGAAATAATTCAAGATAATAACTTTAAAACAAATTTTTATATAATCATTATATTAATTCTTTCATCTATTCTTATATTTCATGGGGTATGGGTCTGGGGAAAGGATTATATAAAAAAAGGTTTATTTAAGATGTTTTATAGGTTTGCGTAATATTTTCTCAAATTGTTTTTTCATTTCTTGATTACGAGCTTCATTAGTACTAGTTATAATTTTATGTTTTTCATACATTGATTCTATATAAGCTTTATCAATTAATTTTGCACTTGATAATAAATAATCATTTTCTTCTCTTAATACTTTATTCTCTAATCCAAGATCAATCATGTTATCCATTACTCGATTTAAAATTTCTTGTTGTGCAACTTGATAAACAACAGCTCTTCTACCATAATCAATTTGAGTCCCCATGCTTTTATTATTAAAATCTGTTAAATTTTTTAAACATTCATTTTTTATTTCAGGTTCATTATTAATTACTTCAATGACTTTGTTATAATCCATTTTATATATAAAAAAATCTTCATTAAATTCTTCCCCCAAGAATTTCACCCAATTGATTTTTACTTATTTCTTCACTAGTTTGATTGCTTGACCCTTCCCCTGAAGTTTGATTCCCACCTGCTAAATATTCTCTACTAATATTTTTAATCCCTTCTCCCGTGCCTTGTGCCCTGCTTGTCCCTTCCCTCTCTTCCTTTTTCTTTCTAGATTTTTTAATATCATTATGTCTATATGGAGAAGGAATTCCTAAATCTTTTCTAATTCTTCTCATTGTTGAATCTGAAGTGCCTAACATTTTACAAATTTTTCCTTGAGAAAGATTGGGATTTTCACTTTTAATTTTTAAAAAATTCATAGTTCGATCAATTAATAAAAATTGATTCATCTTTGAAGTATCAATTAATGAATATTCAATATATTTTTTTCTAAAATCTTCCATTTCTTATAACATTAAATTCTTATAACATTAAATTCTTATAACATTAAATTCTTATTCCTTTAACCATTTCTCTCTTCTATCTTTTTTCGTTATCCTTCCATCTTCCATAAACCCTGACCTTCCCTCCCTTTTCAATCTTATAACCTCATTTTTAATATCTTGTATTATTTGATTTGATTTCATTATTTCTTCATCAGTTAAGATTCCATCTTCCAAAGCTTTCATCTGAAATAAATATAATTTAGAGATTCCTAATTCTATTGATAAACAAACTTCACGATATAAACTTTTCTTTTTAGAAGTATAAGATAATGAAACTATTTCAGTCAAGAAACCATCAGCTACAGAAATACTTCCAAGTATTACAGGTGCAATTGTTAAAACAGGAAGTGTCACAGGTAAAATAATTGTAAGTATTGCAGATGTAAATCCTAAAGAATAACCTATAATTTTTAAAACTGTATTTCCTTTATTCCATCTTTTTTTAACCTTTTTATAATGTTTTAATAAATCTTTTAAATGTAAGGTTTCTGATTTGAATTCTTTTACTCTCATAATTTCAAGTTCTGAGGGACATGTTGGTGTGGGAGCAGAGGAACCTTTGTGCTCTCTCAATTCTGGATATATTTTTTCTTCTCTTACTTCTTTGTCCATTTTATTAATTAAAAAAATAAGATTTTATTATCTGGCACCAATACCCGCATATCAAAAGAAGCTCTTGTTGAGAGAATGTCTTTATACAATTCCATCAATGCTTTACGAACTTCATTAGGATCAACCTTTTTTTCATAAAATATTAAATCTATATATTGTACAAGTGAACTAGAAAAATGAATATTCTTACTTTTTACTTTATGTGGTCCATGTGAATGAGTATTAACATACCAATCTCCGTGTGATAAATCATAACTAGTCATTATAACATCACCCTTTTCAAGCTTACTATTATAATCACATTTCACAAACCATTTCATTCTTTCATTATCATCATCAAATAAAAGGAAATAAGGATCAATAATCTTTACAACCATAAAAACACTCCAGGATTTACCATTTGTTGTTATTAAACTTGGTTCTATAAAATGTTTATATGTATGGGGTAATAATGTTTTATTCTGTTCTAATTCAGCAGCTCTTTTTCTAATACTATGTGTGGTGTTAATGTGTGTTCCATGAGACTCTAAATTTGAAATTCTTTTATTAAATGATGTAATCATCTCATTTATTATATTATATATTGTATTAAATTTAGTATTCATAATTTGTTTATCTTTAGAGTTTAATATGGTAGTATTTAACTTTACAACTTGTTCAGTTAACAGACTTTGTAACTTGTCAAATTTATCATTAAATCGTTGTTCGATATTATTAAGCTTTGTTGTTAATGAACTTTCAATTCTTGTTGTTGTTAAATCAGTATAATTTTTAACACCATCTACATATTTCTTATTAACTGCATCAGATTCATCAGTTGGAAAAGATAATTCTTTTATCTTGTGATTATTTAAAATTAAATCTCCTTTCATTGAATCTCCTTTTTCATTAACAAATCTTTTTTCTGTAAGAGATATAACATCTTCATCTTTTAATCCTTCATCATATAATCCATATTTATTCATTTTTATAGCGTTAAATTCTTATAGTACAAGTTTAAACCTGTTTCAAATGTAAACACATTGAAATCTTTTCTCCATTAAAATTAATTAATTCCCCATTTTCATCAACAATTCTAAAACTAATATCCATTATATTTTTTCTACATAAAGGTAAATAATTTGGAGGATTCATTCTTTCAATTATTTTATATCCAACTCGTACAGTATTAGAAGGAAAGGAATATAAAATATTTGCATGTTTACCATTATTATATGATCCCATTATACAATCACATTCAATATTTATAGAATTTGTATTTGTTATTTGTATAATATATTTAGATTTAATAGTTATAGGAGTATCTGAAGGTGGTGAGTTATATACTCTTTCTAGAAAACCTAAAATAGTGTGAAAGAAACTATAAGTGTTAATATGGAGTCCAACATTTTTTAAAGTTGCAATACATTTTGAAGTTTGAATATCTGCTTTTATTTCTACATTTCCATTTGTTTCTTTTAGAATTGCTTTAGCCAAATCTGTTATTTCATATGCTCCTGGTTCGATTGTTATAGTGAAGAATGTACGGTGGGGTGGATTAACCTTCATAAACATATCAAATTTATTATTTTTATCATTTATATTAAAAATAGTATTAAAACTGGAAAACCACAAGAGTCCTAATTCATAATTTAAGTCTTGATCTAAATTTATTGAATCTTCAAAATTTATAGTAAAATCTGATTCATTAGAGTTTATTAATAAACTTCTTGAATATTTATGTGACATTATGTTTGCTATTTTTTTTAAATAATCCTCTTGCTTGTGCTCCATTTTCATAGAAGCAATTTCATAAAAGAGATTTTAAATCATTATAAACTTCTTGAATTATATCCTTAAACTCTCCTCCCTTATTCAATCGATATAAAACATATAAACACAACACTCCACATATTTTAGTATTCCAAGGTTGAACTTGTAAGGAATTAAAAGTGTACTGCTTGCCCCCTCCTTCTTCATTTAGATAGTCTTCAACTTCTTTAGTGGGTTTAATCCCAAAAGAGTCAAAGTATATGCTTGTCCCTCCCTTATAAATACAAACCCAATGAGATCCTTTTTCATCCGAGTCTTGATAATTGATTATTATATTACTTTGTTCACTTCGTCTTATTTTATATAATTCATCATTCATTAATATTTTTATTTTTAAATTTAAATAATCTGCATAATCTTTTAAATCAAAATTTGTTTTTGTATTTATTCCAAATGTTTTTAAAAAATCTAATATGGAGGTCATTTTATATTTTATAACTTTGTATTCTTAAACTTTGTATACTTGATAAATTTATCTTTTGAAATCATTCCTTGTTTTGACAATTGTTTAGAAATCCTTAAAATATCAGAATCTAAATTATTATGTCCTGCTTTCCTTGCAGACAAAAGTCTTCTTAATTCAATAAAAAGGTTTATAGGATTCTGCTTGCCCTCCCCCATAACCCCTTCTCCTTCCCTTCCTCCCTCCATGACAATATAACCCCTTTCATTTCTATTTAAATAATTCTTTAAATCTTGAATGTATTTTGATTTAGCACTAGCTTTTATTGATCTTATAAAATTTAAATATTTTTCAATTTCCAGAAGATATGTGGGACTTTGTCCATCTGAAGGATATCCACAAAGTAATTTATAAAAATCATCTGTAAATTCAAAGTCTAGGTATTCATTATTATAAACATTTTGTGAATGAATATGAGGTTTATTTTCTGAAGTTGTATACAAAGTAAAGTTTTGTTTATTAATTGTTATTATTGTATATCCTTCAGTATTAATATTAAATGAGGGTTTAATTGAATCGCTTAAATCTTCATTAATTTTAGGATCAACTTTAAGAGGTTTTGTTTTAAAAAACATTTCTTCTTCTTTCACATCAGAGGTTCTTCTTCGTTTTCTTTTATTTATTTCTTTATCCTTTTCTTCTTTATCCTTTTTCCACTCTAATTCTTTTTGTTTTTCAAACTCCAACTCTTTAGATAACTCTTTAGGTTTTAATCCCTCTATAGCTTTAATTGTTGGCTCTTGTTGTTGTTGGATTACCTCATTTAATATTCTAGATTCAGTATTTTGAATTAAATCTTTTTTATTATATTTATCTTGTTCAGATTGTAATTTTTTTAAAAGTGCTAATCTTTCTTCATATACCATTTTAATGGTATTAAAAATCAATCATTTTGGAGAGGGTCCGTTGGAAGGAAAGGGTTTCAAGTATAAACCTTTGCCATAACCCTCACCCTCTCCCTCTCCATTTTTAGTTTTACAAATACATCCATTCTTTAAAGATTTACATATTTTTTTTAAATCTTCTTTATCTTTCAAAGATAATGATTCAGATGTAGAAATTTGATTTTTTAAAAAATCATTTAAACCTCTACCTTTATAAGGATCAAGATAAAGCGCAGCGCCTTCGGATAAACCTTTTCCTGATTTCAACTTATCAATTTCAGCTTGAATTTTTTGTTTTTCTAATTCAGTTTTTTGAGATTCTTTAGCTTTTTGAACTGTAGTTGCAATTCCTCCAGCTAATCCAGCAGCACCTGATAAACCAGCAATGATTGCAGGTATTAAAGTCAACAAAGGTAGAATCCCTCCTTTGTGACCCTCTCCCTCGTGACCCTTTCCTCCCTCGTGTTCTTTAACTTGTTCACGAACATGTTTTCCAATAAAATATTTTTTACCAGATATTACTACTGATTTATTCTTGTCTGAATTTATTAATTCTCGCAAAGATTCCTCTGTAGGATTCTTCTCTGTCATTTTATAATAAATAAAAATGGATATTTGGAAACCAATTTTAAATAGACACAAGAGTAAATTTAATAATAAAGTATTTCCTGATAATTTTAGATGCTTAATTGTTGGATCTTCTGGGTGTGGAAAGAATGTTCTTCTTATGAGAATGTTATTAGAGGATTTTTTAGATTATAATAATTTAATCTTTTATTCTACAACCATTAACCAACCGGAATTACAGCTTTTAAAATGTGGATTTGAAAATCAATTAACTAAAAAAGCAATAATTGATATTTTTAAAAATCAAGCTGAATGTCCTGAAGAAGTTTTTCATCCTTGTGATATGGTTGATTGGTACAAGGAAAAGATTTTAGAATCGAATATTAACAATAAAAATGATTACATAGGGAAGGGAATTCAAATCTTATTCTCTAATAAACCTGAAGATGTTATGCATTGTGATTTACTTCCTAAAGATAAAAAGAATCTAGTTATATTTGATGATGTTGTTAACATGAAAAATCAAGAGATTCAAAAGAGTTACTTTACACGAGGTAGACATAATAATTGTAATGTTATTTATATATCTCAAACATATTATGCTTTAGATAAAAACTCTATAAGAAATAATTCTAATTGTTTTATATTTTTTAAATTAGACAAGCGTGATAAGAATATGATTTATAATGATTTATTTTCAAATGTTGAACCTGATAAGAATATGTTTGATATGTTTGTTGATAATCATTGGAAAGAAAAATATAATTATATTTATTTGGATAGAGAAGAAGCTGAAATATGGAAAAGTTTGTTTTAGGGAGGGTATGAGGGCCTTGTCGATTTAGAAATCTGTTTTCTGTAGTTCATTATTATAAAATCTACCTAATATTTTTTCATTATTTAAATCGATGATATCATATGTTATTGGAGTTGTATGATGTATTTTATTTATAATAAAAATTTCATTTGTCCATTTTGCTGTGAATCCTTTTTCAAATTTATTTTTATATTTAAATATTCTTACACGGTCACCAATTTTAAATTTTAAATTGCTTGACCCTCCCTTGGGGGTTGTATCAACAATATTTACCACTTTAATGGTTTCAGGATTCAAGGAAGCATTTAAAGGTGATGATTTTATAGAACTATGTACATCATTATTATATTCATTTACAATCTTTTGTAACAATTCATTGTTCCATTTTTGTTTTCCAATAGCAGTAAAATATTTCCACATTTTATTTTTTAATGTTCTATTTAATCTTTCAACTACAACTGCTTTTCCTTCGTTTTCTGTTGAATATAATTTAATATCATTTTCATTTAAAAACTTTGTAAAAACTTTGTTATAAAATTCTGTTCCTTTATCACACCATAAATATTTTGGAATTCTTTGATATTCTTCAAATATATTTTCAAATGCTTCTGTAATAGAATATCCTGTTTTATTTTCTAAACATCTTGCAAAAGCAAATCTTGTATACAAATCTATTACAGTTAAAATTATTTTATATTTTTTGGAATCTGATGATTTTGGCATAAAGACTAAATCAGCAGACCATGTTTGATCTTTTTCATGTACTTGAACTTTTAAATATTTTTTATTTTTTCTAAATTCATGGTGTAATTCGTTGGCATATTTTATTTCTGATTCTGTTGGAATTAATAAACTAGTCTTGGATGCACTCTCGAGGTGATTCTCAGCGTCTGCTTGTTCGAGGGTGTGATTCTCAAGGATCCTTTTATTAGCAACATCTTTTGCTTTCCTAGGGAGGGGATGTCGAAGTCCTGCACCTATGAAAATCTTACCTTTCATTGCTAATTTAACTAGAGCTCTTTGAATCTTTTCCTTGCTTGATGGATTTTGAATATTATTTAAATCATGTATTAAATTAACATCTGCAATGTGTCTATCTCTAAGATCTTCTGAGTTGTAAGCAATATCATGTTTTAAAGCTGCTTGATCAATTCTATTTATTGGTTCTTCTCCTTGTTTAGGATTATTATTTTCATCTAATCTAATATCTAATCTTGTTCCTGGTCCAGTATAGTTGTGATGGAATAAATGTCTTTCACCTGGATATTTTTCAGTAGTAAAAGGTTTCAAGATTCTGGATGTTGTTTTTGAAGATTGTAGGTCGCCTCCTTCAGAGAGTTGATTCTCAAAGAGTTGATTCTCAAAAGCAAATCTATGTTTTTTAGTTTTAACATGAGAGGATTTATGATGTCTTGTAACTTGACAATGACAAGTTTCGCATGTCCAATATTTACTTGTCTTCTCTCTCATTTTAAAAAGTTAAAATATCAAGAATCTCCCCTAACATTTTCAATAATTGAAATCTTTCCACCATATAATTTCATTTCTATTTTCTTTTCTTCTAATATTAATGTATATACTTTAGCTTTAAAATTAGAATCCTTTGTTATATGAAGTGTAACATCAACATTATTTATAGCCAATCGATCATCTTGGTCAGATACATTTATACAAAATATAGAATATAAATTTTTGAAATCTTCTAAACTTAATTGTGGTTCAATTTTAAAATCTTGACATGTTTCAATATAATTTAGATATGGGAATATGTTTTCATTATTTTCAATATTAAATTCCATTCTATTTATTGGATAATATGAACTATTTAATTGAATTTGGATTGTTTTTAAATTATCATCTCCAATCTTTTGAACAAACAAGTTGTCATTCTTTTGGAAAGATGGATCACCATCTTTGAATCCAATAAATACATATCTTGGCCGGTATGCTAAATTTGCTACTTTTATAGAATAGGTTGTTCCTTCTGTCATACTAAATTCACTACAGATTCTATTTAAATAATTTACATTTATAGATTTGTTGGAATTTAATCTTTCAAGGAGTTTAATCTCAGAATGTGGATTTAATGTCCATTCGGGTATATGGAGTTCAAGTGTTGATAATTTTAATTTTGCTTTTGTATCCTTGTCTCCATAGAATAATCTTTTATCACCTTCTACTCTATTACAGATGAGTTCTATAAAAACATTATGGAGCACCCGGTTATAGTTTTGAAGGAATCCAAACAAGTGTTTTAATTCAAAATAACCTTCAAATTTTTTCAACTTGTAAAGTTCAACTCTTTTATAGTAACCATGGTTTATATCTAAACCATCTTTGTCTAGGTCACCTTTATTAACATCAGGAATCCAACCTGTTAATTCACCATATTCATTTTTATAATCACAACCAGTCAAAATAAAATTTAACATTGTAGAATATATTCCTGGATGCAAGATGGTTTCAATTTCTGATGATCCTAGTTTTAATCTCATGCTTGAAAATAAATTAGGAAAGAAATTATTTTCTAGGGTTATATCTTTGTTTGCTTCAATTTCTAATTCTATTTTGTAATATAATTTGGCATTACAAATATCTATTGGGTTTGATGTTTGCAAGCTTTGAAAAACTATATCTCCCCTACGATTTAAATTTGCAATAGATCCTGAAGTAGGAGAGATTTTTAAAATATCGATTTTTTTTATTTCATGAGTAAATTCTTTATTATAATCAAGATTTAATTTATTTTTTTCTTGAATTTTAAGATTTATATTATTCATTTTTTATTAATAAATATAGCTCGTAACCATGGCAATCTGTAACCATGGCAACATGTATGTCTGCACAACATTAAAGTCATCTATAGTAGTGTTAATAGTACTCACCCTAACAAACCTTTTCCCCATATATTGCACTATAATTTCATCGTTTCCTAGCTTTTTTCTTCTTGTTTTGAAATGAACAAAAGTTAAAATATGGTGCTTGAAAGTAAGAAAATATGAAGAAATAGAGGTATAAAAGGAGTGAGGGTTTTGAAATTAACAAAAGTCAAAATATAGTGCCTAAATGAAGGAAATATGTGAAATAGAGGTATAAATGTGGGGTGGTTGCGTTAGGGTGAGTACTATTAACACTACTATATT